>JAAXNX010002637.1:0-12839 GCA_036491905.1 Folsomia manolachei
ATGTGGATTTATTACTTTTTCTTTAGTTCAGTTCGGGACAATAACAGATTTGAATCTGAGGCAGCCAACCCAGCCGGGTGTTACTGTTACTGATTGAAATGAAGGGATTTTTTCGTTAAAATTCGGAAATGTGTCGTTTCTAAAGTCCACTAAAATGTTGCTCGGTTTATCCTACTTACAGAAATTCTAATATAATAAGGCATGGCAAAGAGAAGTTTTTTTTCATCTTGTCCAAATTCCGTCAAAATTATATGTCTCAATGGCATTAAAGTTGCATGCTGTCATGCTACATTCTAAAAATGGTTCCAGGGTGAAAGCATAGGTTAATGGAGAAGCATTTAGTTTATTTTATGCGGTTTTAAAAGCAAATGAGTCATGAGATGAAAATTCCTCGGGATTTAATGAGGCAAGGATGCGGAACTTGAGTGAAAGAGTAAATCCCGCAAAACTTGGATGCCTGCAATACTGTCGTACTTGAGCTTGAAATGCTCCCAAATTAAGTATGGGATTCTAGTAGAATCATTCTACCCGGAACAAAATTTATTTTAAAATTCCTTCAAATCTAAAAGTGCACTGGTTGCCATTACTGGAAATGGGGAAAGTCAAAAAGTCAAAACTTAATTAACACTTGGGATAAAGTAAACCACGAAGGATATAATCTCCCTCTTGAAAGCTCTCTCGTGTAAATTATGGACCGGGTTGATTCCTACTCGTGGCGAGAATGAATCCCAGTTGGCTTTGGCTCTTTCTTGAATCTAGGAAAATCCTGTAAAATGCTGATTTATGTGACCTGTTTAACCAAATCTTTACTGAGTAAAATTCCAAAGAAAAGGAACCCTCAAATCCAGCCAGATTCAAAGACCATGCAGCTTTTACGAGAAACACGAATCTGTTCCAGACCGAGGCTGATACTCATCATCACTTTACAACAAAGGCAAGTTGGACACAAAACTAAACCTCATCTGTCAATTGTCTCCTTGTAGATTGTTACATTGAAAGGAAAGGCATTTATGGAATTAGTGTGTGGCACAAACCACCAAGTCTTATGTCTGTCCTTCTTGCTTGTTAAGATCTGTCTCAAACTTTTTCGCTGTTACAGAAAACTGTTTCAAAACAGTGTTTAACAAGAAAAATTGGTCAAGTTATTTATTTTTGTAACACTTTTTTTTGTACATAGTATGCAAACATGTTTTAAACTGCAAGTTAAAATCTACTCTGCTTGACTTCGTGGCGATATAAATGAGGTGATGCCGATGGGATTGTCATATCTCGTCTCAGTTTGGCACGTTCCTCGATCCATAGTCAATCCATCCGCCTCCATTGTGGAAGGCGTCATCATGACCATTTTAACTGAATTTCAATAAAAGACCTCTCCACAAAAAAAGTTTTGAACAAAACTGAACGATTTCTGGCTACATTTTGAGGAGGGGACGAAAAACAAGGCACTTTATTGTTGTTGGGATCCTGGATTTTCATGTTGCGCCCCTTTTGATGTTGCTTTCATTTCAAAATTATTGAAATGTATTTTCGCTGTATGAGTGATTGACTATTCTTTACATTACATCACACGAGCACAGGAAAACAAATAACAATGCCTTCGGAGGTGGTAAGGGGAGCGAGGAAGAAACGCTGAAACAACATGATGACAGATGACGTCGGCCTTGTCATGTTGCAAATGTCAGATGCACTTGAATTTTTCAAAAAAAATGTCATTCTACTCAGAAGACCTCTTCTATTTGTTTGTCGATAACGCCGAAAATTTGCAAGAGTGAAATCTGAGCATTTTAGAGGTTAAAGATCATTTTACAACAATTAATTGACTTACTTGATGCACAAATACTTCTTGACTCCCATCGATTGGTGTAATGAATCCCCATCCTTTCGCTACATTGAACCATTTGCATTTTCCTTTCTTTTTTATGAGAATTCCATTTTCTGAAAGAAACATTCATCAATTAATTTCATACATAGTGCTGTATTTTACACTTCTTTTTCCCGTTTGATAAAGACACCTAAAGAATCTCAGACTAGAATTAATAACGACGAAATACATTAATGGCGCATGATTCATTCCATGAAGATCCCCAGGATTCGGAGATAGTTTCAAGTATTAGTTTTGTAGAAATGAAGAAAATGGCAGTTTGAAAACAAAATGGCAATAAAGTTGGCTTCTCTCTTTCGTCGCTTTCTTTGTAAAAGTTGGATTGGATTTTTTTTCGGATTGTGAGAGATTCTCTCCCCCAAAAAGAATCGATACAATATCAACTTGGAGAGTTGAAGTATGATTCATTCGTGCTTTGAATGGATTGGTAGAATTATTAAAGCAGAGGAGGAGTTTTCAAAAAATTCGGACCGGCCCCGGGTTTTATCCCCCCTACCAAATACCCGGGATGTGACTCTTCTCCCTACTCAAAAACCGAATCGGGTAAAATGGTAAAGTAAAGTAAAAACTCTACAATCCTCAGAATGTATAGAATCTCGAATCCTGTCTATGAAAGTCCCCCGTTTTGCTTTACAAACTATAAGATTGAGGATTGGATGAGGATGGAAGTTTGGATCGATTTTCTTATCGAATTTTTCTCAAAAGAAATAAGAAAAAGTCCTTCTATTCATTTCACATCTTATACTTCAACAAACTCAACTAACTATGGCACAGGCTGGGAACAAATTCTCCAAAGTCTACAGTGACTCTAATCCAATCTAATGTCGCGTCTCTGAAGCTGTCATGGGCTTGGACTCCGGTCTTTTATTTTTATTGCATCTTTTTTTGGAATATTTCCTTACATTGGAAATTCGTAGAAAGCAATTCACACTTTGCGGGTCTGAACTTTACTCATTTCGATTATTTTACATATTTGCACAATTATGTAAAAAGTTGTAAATAATTTTTCAGAGTTTTTCAATTTTAAAGTGTTTCAGATTTTCAGGAAAACTGAATAAAATATATTAAAACTGCCTTTGAGCGACAATCGAACTCATTGAAAAATTCAGATTTTGTAAAGTAAAGAACAATTTACAATATTAATAAAAACTCCTTGTATGAAAAATTTCTCTCTTTCCGTCTAAAATTCCTTTCAGCTCAAATACTTCTCTTAAACTCATTCTAACCCTTCCAACTCCAAGACTTTCCTTTCTTTGGTCGAGTGTTTTTACTGCATTTACAGCTATTCTCCTAGGGATGTCCACATTTGATTTGATATTTCACCCAACCAAAGGATGACTATGGCCATGTCAAATTCGGTTTGATTTTGTTACAGTTCCACGAACGGACGGAAAGAACAAAGCCAACTATAAAGCCTGAGTCTGCCTCCATAACCTCCCAGCCTTAGATGACATGCACTCCCTGATCATGGCATCCTGATAGGATCACTATATATTCAGATATAATATCCTTCTTAGTATATGCCTTTGCTCCCAATTTGCTCAGAGTTGAATTTCAACAAATGCCCGTCTTTTTTCCTATATCCAACTGTCAAAACCTTATCCTTCACCCACAGATATCCTCCATCACATGATGGCCGTGTGCTTGAGATAGGGGAATGGACGAATTCGATCCAAACTTTCCCAATGTCCGAAATCTGAGGCAGCCATTACCATTTGGACGTTTTTTTCTCAATAATTGCCCAGTTTGAGTGCTTGGCTAATGAGATGAAATCTAAACTACTCTTTCCTACTTGTATACAAATTTAGTGGAGGTGACTTACTATAGTTATATCCGATAACAAAATGACGAAATATTGTAAAGCCAGATCTTTATCTAATTCCCGAGTAAATAAAATTTATTTACTTATTTTTTAATTGCCGTCAAAATCAGTGAAAACATACATATTTTACTTTTCCATAATTTGATTGACAGTCTTTCACAAAAACTACTAAAAAACTGAATCATTGAAACCACACTTTGACTCCACTTGAATTAAACTTATCAAAGGATGAAAAGGATTGAGCTGAGTGCAGATAAGGGATTTGTTACAAAAAAGAACAACACTAACACTCCGATAAACTGATCATTTACAACCCTTTTTTTTACCGAATTGTACACACCGAAAAAAGGCATCTAACACAAAGAGAAAGGGTTACACCATTACACGCTCCTGTGGTTTACTTTCACTTCAACAAATGCATACAACCTAAAAAAATCGTGGTGTGGGTTAATTTATGTTTGTGATAAAAAATGAAATGCTCAAATCCTTTGAGCCCTTTCCTTTAGTAATGGATGGATGGCAGTGTATGGTCACATTTACAGTAAATGAAATGTAACCAAAACAAAAATTATTAGGATCCCTAAAAAACTTGTAGTAAAAAATAGGTTTTATTTACTTCTAAGCACGCGACTCCTGTCTTCACGGCTAAAAAGAAGTTTGATGAATCGTATTTTGATTACTGATTATTAACCGAATTGGCAACTCATTCTATGCGTTGTTTACGGGACAAAAGGAAATAAGTAACAAATAAAAAACGACAAAATACACCCAAATCATACCCACAAAGCAGAGGAGGGACCGTGAAATAAATAAAATAATGGAACCAAGGAATGAATACGGGTATCGGTTAACTACCCAACCTAAACTCAGGCTACGTAACAAATAAATGACTAAAAAACCGAGGCGATCAACATCTCATATTTCAATTCAACACATTTCACGGGATACGATACGGCTAATAAAGATGTATTGGAAACTAAAAATAGGGAGAAAAAAGATACCCTTAAAAAGTAAAAAGAGAGAAGTTGGCCCTTTTTGCTTTTGACAAAAAATATAAAAAATTCCGGTTTCAACAATGTGCTGAGCTATTGATGAACAATGGACACAACTTCCTGTTTTTTATAATAAGTAGGTAAATAAAATGCGACGGTTGTCACTGTGAATTTTATTGCATTGAGCCTTATTTGTCCAGGGAGTCCCTTCAAATTGAAATCCATGTCCTTTAACAGCACGACCCGTGCCTGATGCTGAATCTGATTCTTTTTTATTTACAGAATGCACAAGAATGAAGCGATTCATTTGAAAATTGAATTGCGTTTTTTGTAACAATTAGCCCATGAGTGTGTGGTAAGTCATGAATATAAATGCGTAAAAAACTTTGGGTTCCAATCTATGTGTAATTCTCGTAGCTAAAAATTTGAATTATTAAAATTTAAATAAAATAATGCATCCAAATTTTAATGGCATTTATTGTGACAAGGTTTCTTAATGTTTGATTGGCAAAATTAGATATTTACTTACAGTGTTCTTGGGTTAATGTGAAGAACTTTTCACCATATAATAATTTTTTTTTTTTTTTTGGGATATTTTACAAAAAATAAAAAACCAAAGATTACTTCTTTTTATATTGAGCTATAATTCGTTGGTACATGTTGAGTACTGAAGTGGTTCAATTATCAGGCTGAAAGTGTTAATTACGAAAACGGTGGGCGTTATTGAANTACTGAAGTGGTTCAATTATCAGGCTGAAAGTGTTAATTACGAAAACGGTGGGCGTTATTGAAAAGAATACTTCATCCCTGTCACCACACGGAATCCCCTTCCATTTCTGAACTTTGTTACAAATTAAGGTACTCATACTCTTCTAACCTATGCTATGAAAAAATTTCAAAGTCATTCTGAATACAATGCAGGAATTTCGGTATATTTCTGAATTCAAAGTAACTCTTACTCCATTTCATGAAGGAAATGAAAAATCATTGACATACAAATATTTTGTAAGCGAGTCAACTGTAATGAATGTCTCTGTTGGATGTGGGAGTGAATTTATAAAGTACCAAAATAATGGGAGACAAGCAAGAAAATTTGTTATTAACGATGCTACAATGACATTGCGTGATATTTCTGCATTTTGTTTGAATGACTTGCACGGGTTTAAAGTGTTTTTGAAGAAATTTAAAGCATGTAGTTTAAAGATCCCATTGGGCAAAGAAAAGTTCGTGCCAGGTGCAATTTTAGATAATTACTGATTAGTGAATTAATTACCATTGATGAACTGGCTGGAACCACCTGACGAAGGTGAACATGTGCCAGGATCATCTGACAGAGATCCGGTTTCTGTCATTTTTCCGGTTTTTTTGCAAAATCAATACTGATTTTACTCCAAATGCTTTCACTTATCTAGTAAATTCTTTTACAATTATTTAGAACTCTTTGTTCTCACACTGGCGTAGAACAATTTAAACGCAAAACATTTTTAAGACACGCAAACTTTATCACAAATTATAATTTTACAATTTGCTTTTATGAAATTGTGAAACAGCTCAGTAACACCAATTATTTTTTAACTGGTGTAAAACGCGTTTACTGAGCAGAATGAGATTTTATTTTGTCCAGTTCTCTTGTACAACTTAAAGAGAGGTGACTTGAAGTTGGACTGACGGGCTAGGATTGGAAAGAAAAGGGACTAAAATCCCGTAAACTCTCGGATCGGTTGTGGAGTTTTGCTTTTTTCCTTTAACGTACTTTACTTAGTTTTTGTTTGGTGGATGGATGGATTGGAATTGGAGGCTGGACTAAGTTGAGTTCACTCCAAGTTTTACTTCGAATGTTGGAAACTTACTGAAAAGTTATGCTTTTGGAAAATATGCGTCGGATGAAGATTTCTCGGAACCCGATAAAGATGCAGGATGGAGAGAATCATTTTTCATAGAAGTTGAAATGGTGACCATTGTTTTATTGGAGTTGTTATAAAAATGATTGGTTTGTCTCGGTTTATAATTTAATAATGCTTCTATTCCTCAGAGTTTAATTCCATAAACTAGATTGGCAGTGGGAATAATTCGTAATGTTCGATAGGTTATAAATTTATTTCATTTTTTACATTTTTATCCAAAAAGTATTTGCTTATTCATGTTTCCATAATTCTCCATCCAAATAGAAGAACATTGCGGAAAAAGCAGATCAGTTTTATGTACGGATGGACCAGGTTGGGAAATGTATAGCTGAAATTCAGTTACTGAATGAACGGACCTTCATTTCCATTTCCATTATTTCCTCCAAATACAATATATCCAACCATCCGTTGGGATATGAATGTGATGACCAACCCAAACCAGGTCCAGTATTATTTACGACCAAAACAGTAATAAGCTTGGAGAGTAAAACCATACGGCTGGAGAATTGTATAGCTTGTAAATGAAACTCACAACAATTACTGGCACAGTAAAAGCATAAATCTCATAATATTCCACCATATAAAGTGTTCTTTGGGGTTTTTGTTGTTTTTCGGAGAATTTTCATTCCAAAATCCATCCATCCCAGTAAGACAGTAAAGGTTGACAAACAAAATATAACGGATCCAGAGCAAATCCTGTAGAAAGAGTGGGTGGATGGAAAATAATATTTTTCTTTATTCTATTAAATGGAACTTTGGCAAAGTATAAGGGAGTAAACTATAAACCCTTCTGTTCCGACAGAATTGTTTTCTATTCTGTCAACGGGAATTCTGGGATGTCTTCTAGCTCCGTCCACGGTTGTCTTCTGTATTGATTCTGTGAAATGTAATATTTTAGCCTGGAAAATACGACAGCAAATAAAATGATGTTTCACTGGAACAATGTATTTTTTGTTATTTTGCTGTGTGGGACGGCATACCTATATCGTTTTCAATCGTTAAAGAAATCCTCAAGGATTGGAGAAGTTCTTACTTTTTTGTTGTTTGGTATTGAGACTCTAAATTTGAGAGTTTTATCTCAATTTCTTGCTAAGTCACAAAAAGTTCAAAGAGAAAATTTCAGGCATATCTTGTTACAATTTAGACATATTATCAATGTCAATAGAAAACTAACGAGAAACAATAAAACACGGATCAACAAATGTTTAGAAACATGTAAATTTTATGACTAAAAAATAGGTTCCCCAAACTAGTGGGTTACACAGGATTGGCTGAATCTCCTGGAGGTTGGATTGTAACTCTGGAACGAGCCCACCTAAAAAACTGTTGTAAATCGTTCTGAGTGATACGAGTAAAAAAGCATAAAAAAATGTGTGGCCAATTGCATTGAACCCTTTCGCTCATGGGTCGGTTTTCGAATGATTTTACTGGGACTAAAATAGGGTCGGCAAAGTATCAACATCCTTTCGAATAGTACTTGGAAATGGGTAAAAAAGTCAACAAATATTTTTTACGTGACTCCCTTTCATACTCATGGGTCGGTTTTCGAATGATTTTACTGGGACTAAAATAGGGTCGGCAAAGTATCAACATCCTTTCGAATAGTACTTGGAAATGGGTAAAAAAGTCAACCAATATTTGTTACGTGACACTCATTCATGCTTTTTATTGATTAGTCAATAAAATAGTACTTATTTGGGTGTTTTTTGTATGTAATAAAACTTCACTTAACCAACGCGACCTTTTTTCAGTTGCTTATACTTAGGCTCCTACAGTTCTGTCCTGTCATTTCCAATAACAAATTTAAACTTTAAGAAAATGATTGCATTGCGGAAGAGAAGATGAAATCAGTCAAATTCAGTACAGCAGATGCGATGCAGATTCGATAGTAAGGGTTTATTTTATTTTAACCAAAGGACTAAATGTTGATGCGATTGAAACTTTTTCCTTGAACAGTATAATGCCAGGAAAAAAAACTCTGCATCTAACTGACATTTCATACAAATTTGGGTCGTTGATATGCATAACTAGTGAAGTTCCAGTTTCCAGTATTATTGCATTTGCATGAAGGGCAGGAAACAAATGGTTAGGAAAGCTGCTGGACAGGAAAAGGTAATAAAGCTGCATAAAATAAGGCAAGTTATACAGCTGAAATCCACAGATGCATATATAACTTTTAACAATACCTAAACATTCGTTTAATATATGAGGAAAAAATCGAATAAGGTTTATGGCACGCGCATATTACAGTAGAAGGGACGATAACTCCGTCCCTTCATCTGGACTGCCCTTTATCTGGGTAAGGCACGTTCCAAAAGCAATCAGTCCTTTGAAATCCTGTTCCCTTCATTTCCTTCATTCATGTTGAGTTTTAAACAAAATGTAAATAATAGAAATGAATAAAATGTGAAGGATTTGTGCAGTGTGAAGTATCCCGTGTTCCAAGTACTTACCTTGCATCCTCCAGTTCAGAGTTAAGTCCTGTTGTTTGTTAACACCGCAACAAACTGAGACTTTAATTCAATATGATGGAGCAGAACAAGTCTCTCAATTTGTAGGTATTTTTATTAAACAGAAATATACTTTATATTCTTTTATAGGTACTTGATATGAAATGGGAATGTTTGTTTTACACGTTGGATCATAAAGCTAAAATTATGGTTTACTGATTATAATATTTTTGTTAGTTAATAGATGTATACATAAACTTTTGGTTAGACCACAATTGTGCAAGTCCAGTAAATTTAGTATTACGAGCTAAAGTTTTTAACAATCAAAAATTAAATGTCTTTGGCTTGTACGTTGGAAATCTTGAATAAAATGTATTTTACGTCCTAACCTAGGACTCCTAATATAACCCTGAAGGCAAATCCGTAAGTCGATGATTATCCATTGCATGCGGCATCATGATCGGGGGCAGTGAAAACATTTTCATATTTTCTTTATCCTTTTGATTAAAATCGTTGTGATTTGAATGATGGTGGCTGTGACCTGGAACACCAGGAAGTGGTTGACCCTGCGGATGATGAATATAGCTCGTGGGAGGATGTCCCGGATAAACAGAGCCCGGATGATGTAGGGATGGTAGAGATTTCTCCTTTTCCGGTGAAGATTTTTTGGAATATCTCGCAAAAATGTTTAGTGGAGAGCTTCGGCTGCTATTTTCTCGTTCTCCATTTCCCGAGGATTTAACCACATTTTTAGTGAATCTATTCTGTCTGTAGTCCGCATACAGTTCTCCTCCTCCTAAGACGCCATTTTGAGGAGGTGCCTGACTCCTGTTGCCTTGTCCAAGCAAATTTTTCGCAGCAAGTTTTGCCGTTTTACTCCCAGATTTTGGACTTGGAGTTGTCGAAGTTGGCAAGTTGTTAGGATCGTGTTGGCTGGATACCGGTGAAGATTTTTTGGAATATCTCGCAAAAATGTTTAGTGGAGAGCTTCGGCTGCTATTTTCTCGTTCCCCATTTCCCGAAGATTTAACCACATTTTTAGTAAATCTATTCTGTCTGTAGTCTGCGTACAGTTCTCCTCCTCCCAAGACGCCATTCTGAGGAGGTGCCTGACTCCTATTGCCTTGTCCAAGCAAATTTTTCGCAGCAAGTTTTGCCGTTTTACTCCCAGATTTTGGACTTGGAGTTGTCGAAGTTAGCAAGTTGTTAGGATCGTGTTGGCTGGATTTCTTCCCCGGTTTTTGGTTTGGACTTGGATATTTCCATCGGAGAGTAAAATTTTCATCCCGACCCTTCTCCAGACTTTCCATACTCTTCCATTTATCCGCAGATCGACCACCACCGCCTTCATGTCGTTGTTGTGGTGGGTAAAACACGTTTTTATTATCTTTACTACCCACAACTTCAATCGATGCTAAACTCGCATGAAGAGATTCGGAGCGACGAAGTCCAGACGCGGAATTGGGTGAAAGTCCTCCCGAATTGTGATGATGATTCTCCCGATTGTTGGAGCTACCCCGTTTCTTATCCCGGTCAGAAACTGGTAAGTCCAAATTCGGTGAAAATCTTGGTGAAATGTTGTACTTCCCACCACTACTGGCACTGCCATTGGTAGACTTTTCATAAACTTCGGCATAGCCGGAAGACACATTATTTTTACTGGAGGAACGGGAATCCCCAGAATTGTCTGGGCTGGAAGAATATAGTTTTGCACTCTTAAAAAATTTAGTCGCCATTTGATTTGCTTTCAGAAAGTTTGGGAGCGAGTAATCCGGCCGAGGTTCATTACTGGGAGAAATGCTTTTGGACATGGAAATGGGTAGATTTTGTAGTTTTTGATGTTTATCCCGAAAATGTTTGGGTGCGGATTTCTCCATATTTTCCAGTTGTTGGACGACACGAAGTACATTAGGTTTTTCGTGGGTAGTGCCACTTCCTCCGCCTTTTTCAATCATTTCCACAATATCAGAGTCATCGTCATCGGAAGCAGATGAGCCCGGCCAGGGTCGTGGCAGTACGGGGGTGGAATTTGATAACTTTTTCTTTGGTGGGGATTTTACTAGGTGAACAGGAACAATTTCTTGTTCTTTTTTCCCTGCTGCAGATTTTTGTTGAACACGCATCTCCGAGTTGACAATGTTATTGAGGTCTTCAAGTATTTGGTGGATTTGTTCAGCTTCCTCCTCAGAATCCACAGGGGTCGAGATGGCTGCTTCTTGCTCACTCCGTTTTACTCGAGGTCCTCTTTTACGAGAATCCTCAGACTTGTGCAGAGGAGCATCCATTCTCTAATTAGATCAATTTAAGGCGTATTATATAACAAGACCCGATTTAAATGGGTAACTGCAAACTCGAGAGAATCCTTTTTTTCATTGTTTAGAAAAGAATGGGACTGCAAACATACGCCCATGCATGAGAAACAAAACAAACGACGTAATCGTGCTGTTTACTGTTAGCTTTTGTAAAAATGTCTCACATCATTAAAAGTGCATCACTAGAATTTGTAATTAATCCACATTTAATCTTAAGTTTCAGTATATTCTGTTTGAATAAGATTTCAGGTGCTAAAGTCATGTTCAATGTAATTTTTTTAAATGGTGTGTAAGTCTAAGTTTAAAAAAATTGTGATTCTCTCGAGACCTAAATATTGATGATCCTGACTTACTTTGAGTTTATCCTTCAACGTGGCTAATTCCTGTTGCAAAGTCGCCACGCTATTCCTCAACTGGCAATTTTGTCTTGTCAACGTGTCAACGTCAATTATTACCCTCTCCCATTCGTCCAACTCGATATGAACTTCTCGTGATTCTCGTGCCCCACCCAGTTCCGCACCCTGCATTGTTGAAAATTATAATTACATAAGATTGGCATTGAACTGCTTCCGTGGAAGGTTACTAACTATGATGCGTAATAATTTACCTTGCGAAGTACCCCAGCATTAAAACCAGCCTCCTCCAGTTCACATTGGATGTGAACTTTGTGCTTTGGGTCAGGGGCCGAGGAAATGAAGGCTGTTAAGAATTTTATTCCTGCAAAAAAATAAGTGGAGACAAATAACTTAGACCGTGGTCCTTTACGACAACATAAATTAATAACTTTAATCATACCCTTCGCCTGAAATGTTCCTGGAGGCGCGGAAGAAATAGCGCCCACAATCAGTTTACACCGAAGTGGTTCCCCAACCCGAAGTCGGAGTGTGGACAATGCTTCACAAACTGAAAAATAAAGAAATTTTGGTTATTTAGGTTATTGTGCCATTGTTACCTGAGATCGTGTCTTCGTATTATTATCGTTATTCTTAACACAAAATTCCTGAATTTTATTTAATTAATTGTAATAAAAACAAACCTCTGTAGTGACCATCTCCTCCACCCTCGGAGCAGACGCAGGTCAAAACCTATTTTGACATGAAATCATAATTAGTCATTTAGTTATGTTCGACATTTCTGTAACTGATTGTAAACCCACTTCAAACGCAATAATTCTCGTCGCCGTAACCGTACTGATCATGGCTGCCGCAAGGGGGTAAAGTCCACCAGAATAGGAAACCAGTTTTGAGACAGCTTCGATATTTCTGAAAAGCAATAAACATTTTTTTTGTGTCATTGAATTTAGCAAGAAGACACTTAAAAATTTGTTGTGGTTATCATCATGAATGCCTTAAACTAAACTAATTCACAAAGCGCAGCAATTTGTACTACAAATTTTGTAGCAATAAAGTAACTACTTGAGCAGAAATTGCTCACGTAGTGCACCCTGTATAACTTGCTGCAATGATTTTAACAAACC
>JAAXNX010002638.1:0-12826 GCA_036491905.1 Folsomia manolachei
CAAAAAGTAAATTACCACCCCAACGGCGTAAAAATCTTCAAAAAATGGACGAAAATTTTCCAAGAAGGAGTGAGATGTTACAAAGGAGCAAATACAAGTCTGTCCACAACTTACCTCCAGGATCCTTTATCCAACACAAATCCCATGGCTGACTCAAATAAGGAACAACTGGATACAGAAGGGATTGAAGAGTTGAATTAATAATAGTTAACCTTTTCCTAGTCTAGTCCCTTCAAGGGAAGGTTCAATCTTTTCATCCATCTGGAGACACATCGTGGACCCATGCCTAGCCAGGAGTGAGTGACCGAGGACAATGTACTTACCCTGTCCTGGTTGAATATGGCTAAAATTGAATTAGAAAGTGCATTCTTAAGTCTTAAGGATCACGGACTCCTACCCTTGCTGAGGATATCTTACTATCATAAAAATTGGGATGCCGCACCCAACCCAATTAAAATGGTCAGTTTGCATAAAGTCCAATTAATGGTGGGATCGGATTAAACTTCAACTATGCTTTTTCTAAGTGCGTCTCTATAATATACGTCGAGAGAGACAAAGACTGGGAAAAATGGGATAAAAGGGAGCGATAAATCCAACATTTGTTTTCATGTGGAGGAGATACAAACACTAGAATTCGAGTTAGTTAGACACTGATGGGTATGTGTATCCCTTGATTTTAGAAGACGTTTCTCTTCACTGATATTCAAATGAGATTTAGTGGAAGGACTGACTTATTATGGGAGACAAGGACACTTATCATCAGCGACTGGAAAAGGTTGGATAAATAAGTTGACAAGTTGAGTTGGATTTCTAAATGATCAGCATTGCGGATTTCCAATTTACTTGATCGTAAGATTTTTTATCTTTAGCAATTTGTGCAGCTCATAATTTTATAACTCAATCTTTGGTTTTAAACTTTAAAATAGCAAAGCACCTTTACAAACTGTTCAAAGATCGTCATTTAATCCTACTTGTTTTGTTTGCTATTTCTATTTTTTATTTGTTTTTGTTGCAACAAATGGTAGAAAATTGAAAATGATAAATCACACCCTGAAATTAACATTCTAACAAAAATGAACAGAAACAAATAAGCTTTGACCTTGACAGAATTCGACTTTTGCGAAACAATTAATAAATAGTTTTTTGTTTGTCCACTTGCTATAGAGTTGTTTCTCGAGGTTGTCACCATCCTGGAATTTTTGGACAGACCTTGAATCGCCATCCCGTCGCCAGATCAGAGTTATTGAGTACTTGGCCAATTTGTTGTTCTTATCTAAGAATCCGAGATAGCAAGAGAGTCTCTTGAAGAGACTAATCTTAAAAGATGAGTATGAGTGAGACAAGCACATGTGGAGGGAGCATTGGAGGTGATTCCGACTCCTCCCTCTCAGAAGCGACCAAAGTCTGTCGAGATTTTATGCGGAATGTCTGCCATCGCCCACAGTGCCGATTTTTGCACCCCGAAAACACTAAAGTACGAACGGATCCCATTTTCTGCCACGACTTCCAAGTTGACCAGTGCCACCGGTAAGTGTATTTTGCTCAACATATATCAATAAATCCTAATATCCTCAGTTAAATGTCAATTAATTTATTTTCCTTCCATAGCACAAACTGCAAATTCATTCATTGCACAAGAGAAGAAGAGGATAGCTTTAGGAAAACCGGTGAACTTCCTTCCGGAGTAAATAATCCAGAGAACAGGGCAAGAACAAGGGATGGTACTGCGTCACCTCGAGATTGTGGGAGAAGAATTAATGCTAAACCCTCGTCCACACGGGTCGAAAGGGTTGTTGTCGACGAGACGCCGATTTGTAAGGATTTCCTTAAAGGGGTTTGTGAACGAGGTCCAAGAGGTATACAAAACTCAAAATAATTATGAAGTAGCTCGAGTCTTAACTCCTAGAAAACCTATTTTTGTAAAGGTTGCCGATATCGACACCTAGCTGCCAGAGGAAGTAATCCACCCAGTTCGACCCCGCCTCAAACTTACGGATCTCCAGTAATGGTACGAGGTCGTGGTGGCGTAAGAATGATGATGGCCCCTGTTGTGTCAAATAATAATCGGTGTAGAAAAAATCCCCGTTCCCCATCTGAAGATTATTATGATGATCATCCACCCCCAAAACGATACCATGTCGAAGAGTATTACGAGGAAGAAGAGGATGACTATGAAGTAGTTGATCCAATGATTCCTCCTCCCCCACCACCAAGAGGACCGTCAATTTCTTACAATCAAGGCGGCGGGGGATACTATCACCATCAAAATGGTAATGGTGGTGGTGGGACAAATTTGGGCTATGTCGCAATGGGACATCCGGTCCCTCCTCCTCTTCCTCCAAGCAATAGAAATGGAGTCATCCCAGCTCATCATTCTCAGCACCACAATCACAATAATAATGTTCAAAATAATCATCATCATCATCGTTTCAATCAACATCAAGCTCAGGAACCCTACTTTCAAACACCTGTCGCCGCAGTGCAATCGGACACAATAAAATCATTGGAAGATGAAAATTTTATGTTAAAAAGAAGAATTGAAGAGTTAAAAAGTTCGAATGAATTTTTATTGAGCCAGAATGCTCAGTTGCGGCTCAATTCGACACTAACGGTGGGAACAAGTGTTGCCCACCAAGTGGCTCCTTTATCAGTGTCGGCTGTCTCCGTATCTGCGGCTGGATTGACCTCGGTACAGCCAAGTATTATTGGGATCACGAGTTCGTCTTTGACCGGATCACAGCCTCTTCCAACGATCTCTATTTCTACTCTTCCAACACCAATTTCCATCAGTCAAACTTCACAGCCGCAGATTTATCTCCCGGCTCCGCAAAACATGAGTAATTAAACCTGCTCAACATAATAATTATGCAACCAGTGATAATTTACCATAATTTAATCCCAATGCGAGTGGATACTGTTATTCGGAGGAAAATACAATGTTATGTAGTTGTAGTGGACTAATTTAGGTAGAATCAATCGGGGATATGTAAATAAGTAAGTTTTATTATAAGTATCACTAATTTTTGTACAAGCTAGCTTATTCTCTGTCCTTCGAGAGTGTGTTTCTAGCTCGCCTGCATAATCGTGAAAACATTTAATGTTAATTTATAAATTTTTTGAGACACTTCACTCGTCCTTTATGTTGGACTATTTCTCATTTTTCGCCTAGAGTCAAGTCAACCGTGTTTGTTTTACATGGCTTTAAGTAATGATTCTATTTTACTTACGGAATGTTTGCTATTTATACCATTGTCTCCTATTTTATTATCGATAGTTATATTACACATTCTCGAAATTCATATTTAGCTTTTACGGTGGTTTATCTTATATCTATATTATCTCGTATTTTAGTCTCTGACATAAAACGTTTTACAATAAACGCATACATCAAAATTTATTGTGTAAACTTTGTCCATCAATTTTGTCTAATTTCGTTTCCCATCTCAAAATTTTCATAGACTGGAATTTGTTAATTTTCATGTTTCGTCAACATAAATGATTCCTCAAATTCTCTTCTCCGAGTAATTAGAACTTGAAACTGGCTGACTTACAATTATCCTGATTTGCTTGTTATCTATCTGTTTGGGATAAAGGACAGGAAAAAAGGCGTGATATCATATTGGAAGATTAGAACATTCAATATACTGATTATTTCTCCTTTAACCAACCTGCAAACAATTCTTGTTCGTGAATTTTGTAGCATAATCAAACCCCTGTATTTCAAAATTTCCAAAAATGCTCCCACACAATTACATGATCTTATTACATCTTATTGTAGGCCTAGTGCGGATTTTGCGTCATTGCATGGAGTCAATCGATTTTTGCGAACGGAATTGCCCAACATTTTCCCGTATTTTGCTCATAAAAACACGAGTTTACACAATGTAGGGCATATATGTTTCTTTCCTTCGGATCACTCAAATAACCCAGTGGCTAAGAATATCAAGTCATATTTGTACTTGCAAATCGTCTTCATAGCCATTTAAATAAATACTTTGCCCTTGTCCTTAGCTCTCATCAAATAAAGTGCCAACTTCCTACGAAATTATTAGAACTCAGTATTTGCCTCACCCTGGCCGATATTTGCTAACAAGCACATGTTCAGTAAAAGTCGGAAAATCGGTAACTGGTAAATTTTTAATCCAATTCCCCACGAACCAGCTCGATATGTATGTCCACGTATGGATTACAATAAAAAAGAGAAAGCCACATACTTGGCTACGTCTCACTTTTACTACTTCTTTTCCAACGTAGGTTAGCCTAGCTTTCTCAACTCATAAGATAATCATTAAATTTTACCTTTCTAACTTAACTCTGGCCCAAAGACCTCACTCAATGTCAGGGCTCAAAGTCAAGACAAGAGGCTTGGTGAGAGATTGGTAGCTTCACTCTGTAATAATTGCCTGTTGAGGTGAGAGAGGGTGTGGTAGGATGGAGTGGATATTCACCCCAAAAACAAGGGCTCGCAATTACCCCTTCCTAATAACTGGAGGACTTCGTGGGAGTAGGAGCACTCAGAATTCCAACACCGTGGGCTCTTATCAACTCTCACTTTTTCCGAAACTAAACTTTCTCGCATTTTATGTGCTACTGACCAAATGCTCGGCACTCTTGATACCCATCACGTCCAGTAAGTCAAATAAAAATTGTTCTTCTTTAATTATGTGTGCTAACTAACCCAAAAATTTTCATATTTCAGCCGAGATCGGAAGTACCCAACTCTGCCCAAATCCCGTAGATTGGCAAGAACCCTTCACATCGCTGTTCCCTTATCGCTTTTTTCCCAATAATGTGGTTGTAATGGATCTTGTCCGTAATGAGGATGGAACCTCGGCTAATGATTCACTCAGAGAAAGCGTGCCCCCACTTCCCTGCAGATTTAGGATTGGTGGACCCGATACCGGCGTCAAACCCGGGCACGCCCTTCTTCTCAGCCTTCAACAACGTCAACGTCCACTCAGTTTTATGCAGAGATGCTCCAAAGTTTTGGAGGTGAGTGAAAGAAAACAAGGTCTAAATATAATACATAATTGATGACATGCCTCATTTTTTATTGTTCAGTTCCCAGGCCGTTGGGGCGACGAACACGGTCCAAGTCTGACCTGTGTGACAGCCGAAAAGCCAACCCGTGTTGCATGGGACCCTTACGACCAACTCGGTGCCGACATCCGAACCCTGGGACAAGTCAAGTGGGCGTCGGGAGGCAGGCTAATTTTCGATCTGCCTCTTCAAACGACATCTGCCCCCTTCCTTATCGCTCTATTTCGGGTGACCACACGTAAGTTATTAGATGTCTGACTGTCATTCTCCAAGATTTTACCTTGAACTTTGTTCCCTCATTTAGAATCCGGATGTGAGCTCCAAATCCAGCAATACTATTGGTCTCAAGGGAATGATAGCTGGGCCTGTGCAAAAGATCTGAAGAAGAAACTACTCAACAATGTCTGTGGCCGGATTTCCTGTTCCAAGCAGGAAACTTTACTCCAAGAATTAAAAGGTGTTCTCGTCCCCAGTTCCGAGATGATGCTAATCGAGGCCGTGGATGAGTCTGAAATCCCTCCAGCTGCGAGAATAAGAACGATCGGATACTTCTTGAAAGGACTTCTCCTCCCACTCATAATCTCTCTGTCTGCAACAATGGCCTACATCATTTGGAGAAAGTAGGACCACAAATAAAACTAATAATTGTATAAATTTACTCATTATTTCCATTTTCCAGACGCATGAAAGCCTACGCGGACGCATCCGCCGTTTCTCATGGGACACAAACGAACCAATTCTCGGCCACCGGAGGAGGAAGTGAGGAAGAGGAAGGCGTCCTTATCCAATTCGAGGAAGAAGAACGAGCAAAAGATAAGCCACCCACATATGAGTCATTACTGGAACCACCCAGCTACGATCAAGCCATGTCCCCACTGCCACCACCCTCTCCTATAAGTGGCCATGGTCCCAGCAATAGCCAGCTAATTGATCATGATAGCGACCCAGAGAGAGCTTTCCTCCTGAAAACACCTCCTCCTCTGGGGGATGGGGATGAGGATGAAGACAAAACTGTGGCACTGACTCCCTCACCCTCGATAAGTGGTCGTGGTCAGGTTCAGGGTCCAAGTGGGGGTGGAGACTTGGTTCCGGATGGGGACGAGCTGGTCTTGTATGATGATCCACTCCATCTCCCACCACCACCACCATTTGCATGAGGTTGCAAAATTAGTGCACAATATTGCAATTCATTGCGTAATCATACAAGGTCCTTACTTCACCTTGGTCCATCCCGAGTATAATAAAGACGCTAATTTAATTGCACAAAAACTAAAATCATTGGAGAAAGTTGCGCATAGTTCGGAAATGCCAATTCGTACAACCAAGCATGTACCTGTAAATTATGCCAACCGCAAGAAAACACTGGCTACTTATTTAGGAATCCTATCCCGAGATTCTCCGCTGCAAGATAATTAAGTAAAGACAAAAAATGGGGGTGCTTATTTGTATAAAAGTATTTGTTGAATGTCCATATATGAAGTGAAAGCAAATAATATTTACAAGTTATCTGTAACACGAAACAATCATCTGTGCAACAATAAATAGATATAGAAATATGTATTACTAAATATGCGACTAATAAAAGTGTCCCAAAATAATTTTGTTGCCGTCTATTATGCAATTCCATATTGTCAGCCAGTCCAGAATTTCATTTTCTCAAAGTGCATTCATTCCTGCTTTCTCCACCATGTCGAGTCCAATTGGATGACCCTTATCAACGGAGTAGAATAGGAGACTACTCGTAATAAAGTAGGAAATTACACAAGTACTCGACCACAGTCAAGTCAAGTGCTCTTTAACCTTTTAACCTTTCTCCTTTGTTGAGCATTCCGCTTGGCATTGCTCAATTTTTAATGCTTTTCTATTTAGACAGCAAGGGTGGCAAGCCCGGCATAAATTATGCCACATAATATTACTTATCTTGACCAACAATCTCTCGACCCACACAATTTCCATTGACTAAGAAATGGGAGTGCTCCAATAAAATTATTGACTCGTTCATTTTATTTGGCTGAAGCTTCCTATTGACACAAAGAGCCCAATTAAATTGTGTGGAAAATTCAAGAGAAAGTCGTCGAGTACATCAATTTACTTTTACTGTACAAAGCCTGGGATTCATTTTTCCAAGAAATTGGGAGAAAGTACTCATAAAAAATTGAGTTCTGTGATGCATTCAACTCTGGTGGCGAAATGGGGACCGGATTTTTCCTCTAGAAATACATATTACACCCGATTCAACAGTTTCTTTGCAAATGCTCCAACAACTCCAAATTGAACATCAAACAAGATGAAAAGAAGAAAGTAAAGGGATTGGAGTAGAGAGAGACATATGTGGCCAGGTAAGGTAGTTGGGACAGGTACACGGAGAAAGCTGGGTTGGGCATAGGTTGGTTGATTCATCTCCTAATGAGAGTGGTTCTGGTTGGAGTTGATAAAATTATGAGGAATTGACATGAATCGATCCTCTTTCCATATTTCAATCCCACCAAAATGTGGGATCTCGTGGTCCGTGTGGCGTGATTTTAACAAGCATCAGGAATAGGAAGGGTTTCCATCCAGAGTTTTCCGTCATTTATTTCGGAATTCTTAAGGATTTACCTCCTGGCCAATGTCATGCGCCATAAAGAGTCGTTGTGAAAATATTATGTTGCACAAGCATAAGCTCCGAATTCTCCTCCCATGTAAAACTGTAAAATGTATGAGAAACTGTATGAAGGAAAGATCCTCTATCAAATTAAAAGCCGGTGGACTTTCTCTCCTGACTCCAACTTTCTCTAATTACTCATTATTATTAATTCCATTAATGAAAGTTATTGATTGCTTTTTGCTAGTTATTTTATCATCAACCAATTTTAATTGGTGTCATGTGATGCGTTAGAAAATCACGAGCTCGCGTGCTCAGCTTTAGAAAAGCTCTACAGAATATTAGCATAATTATCTCTGTCACTAGACTAAATATATACGCCAGCTAATAGAGCATGCATCTGGTACAAATCTACCAAAGTGGGTCAAAAGATGTGTAATTTTTTTGTCCTATACACTCACACTCGGCATATTAACCAGATTTTAAGGGATGTCTCTCTCTCTTTATTTCGCAACTTGGTCAAAAGAGCCAGAGAAAGTCGGAGAGAGCAAACCATGCAAAAGGGATTCAACCGGCCTGGCCCCTCAGTCAAACCAGTGAGATGTGCTAATGCATCCGAGGAGAAAGGAGTATATGGAACTTCACTTGGGCCAACTTACTACTTTCTCTTGACTCTATCTGGCCAGGAGAGAGTTGCCTGGTGGATGGGATGGGACTGGGCTCAACCCTGGATAACATTGTACAACGACCTGGCTTGGCGTTGCTTTGGGTTTACTTTGCGTTTGGCTGGGAGTACTTGAGCGATCGATTAGGAAGAGCAACTAGTAGTTGTCTTCTACTACTTTCACTACTTTCACTACTACCAATACGCTAGCTGCTGCTGGTTCTCCTACTGCTTTCTCCCCAGCTCCTGCTGCTGCTCCACATTTTTTTGCAACTCGTATGGATCAAGGGACCTAGTCTGTCTAGCAGAGTTCTAGCAGAAGGACCACCGTCATCAACTATAGGAAACAATGGCGTGCCCCAACTCCCTTCTCATTAGTTTAGCAGAGACAAGTTCGGACTAGAGACAGGGGCAAGGACTGACTGATTTTAGATTAGTGATACTGCCAAATGGTCTCTAGGACTAGAGGTGCTTTACTAGCTGGAGAAAGTGAATGGGTCTGATTGGAGAGAAAATGCAGCTCATAAATTTGCACAATTTGTCACGCCAAACTTTCTCTGCCACCAGTGAGTGATGTGAGGTGACGCTATTTAAGTTGTGGTCGCGTGTCGACGTGGTATTCATTATTCAACATTCTCCACCATGGAGCGAGTCAATAGCATCATGCACTCCCCCAAGATTCAGCGCTCAATTCGCATTAATGACACAACAAATATTGATGTTGGCGGAGAAAGCACGATTTGATAATGCACTCGCGGTAAGATTCTCACGCGATTAGTGACAATTAGCCCAGGTAGTAAGATTCCTTTATCCGTTACAGGGTTATCTCCACAAGAAATCTAGTGGTGCTGGGAAATGGACGAGGAGATACTTTATTTTATTTCAGGTGAGTAATTCATACACTAAATGAAGGTTTCAGAGGGCAATAAATTGGAACCTTGTTTTTTTGCAGAATTTGTTGTTTTATTTTGAGACGGAGAACGGCGTGCGGCCATCCGGTGTAATAATGTTGGAAGGGTGCTATTGCGAGAGACTCATTCTTAAAGACAAATTTGTAAGTCAATTATCAATTTCAATTGATTTATCTTTGTCATTCTGACAATGAGTGCAATTTCAAAAATGTCTCTTATCTAAAATAACTAAATGATGCCAAAAACAATTGTTGTTTTGCTTTTCCAGTATTCCTTTGGAATTACATATCGGCGTGAAAATCTTCGACACTATGAGCTCCGTGCAGACTCCGAGTCGGATTGTAAGACTTGGATTGATGCTGTAAGGACAGCCAGGTAATTCTATTAAATATTCATCTCCCACAGGTTTTGGCACATTTTATGCTCTGTGTCAATCACGGTTTAGTCAAAGGTTAATTCCAAGAATTGCGTCGAGTAAAATGTTTAATTAAATCAACAACAAGTCAGCATTCCTTCGGGCTCCTTTCCACCTCCGACTACTTGATATAGCGGTGAATCACCTCGTGTTTGTGTTGAATGTAACGTTGTAGCCTATAATTAGTAGAGATAAAAATCCAGTATAATTTAGTGATCCATCTCATTTTACCCAAAAAAACACAAGGCAATTCCAATTAGTCAGAAGTCTCGACATTTGTGTTAAATTCCCCAAGACAAGCTCATTACTAATCGATTCGTGCTCTGCATGGCATAATTTGAGACAACATTTATGGTGTATTGCTTTGCCAAATATCTAGCCAGTCAGACGCTTTTCATGATAAAAAGAATCCTTATTTTGAGACACTTTCTCTCAAATATTTTCAGTTTCAACAAATTGTTGCTTCAAAAGGAAGAGTTGGAGCAAAAATACCTTCACCTTGTCCAGGTAGGAATTCTGCACTTTTAACTTTTAGCAAACTTTGTCATACTGTGCATGACCTGATCACGTCCCATTTTTATTGCACTTCTTCATAGATCGTGGAATCCGAAAAAACGGCAAAATGGCAGGTAAATCCATCAGTAATTCATGATTTGCACATCACTTGAACAATTGCATATTTTTTGCAGTACACCGTGCAATGTGAGCAGCTAGCCTCTGAAATAAAAAAGCTCCGCTCCGAAGTAAGTCGACGACTATGCAAATATCTAATTATTGTTGCAACGTGTATACTTATTAATTGCTTACTAAAAAATAACCAACCGAATTAATGTGCTTTTAAACTTAAAAACCAAGCGAATAAGGATAAGCGAGGAGGTAAATAATCCGAATAAACATTTTAATTAAAGAATCAATTTCATAAAACCAGCTCTGTGCCCTGAAGAAAGAGTGGCGATTCGGCGGAGCTCAAACATCCCTTACTGCTGGGCTTCCATTGGATTCTGAAGACTTGAAAAAAATTAAAAAAGTTCAAAGCTTTTTTAGAGGATGGTAAGTTACGCCAGGTGAAAACACTCTCAGTACAGAAATGACCTTCAATCTTTGTTCCAAGGCTTTGTCGCCGGAGGTGGAAACAAATTGTGGAAGAATACATTCGCTCCCCACATGCCGAAGCCATGCGTAAAAGGAACAGGTGAGTGGATAACCCTATAAAGATAAGATGAAATAATGACACAAGCCATTTCTTCTCAGTCTCGTCTTCCGAATGGTAGAGGCAGAAGAGGAATACGTGGAACAACTAGAAATCGTGGTTTCCGGTTTCCTTCGACCCATGAGAATGGCAGCCAGCTCCAAATCTCCTCCCGTGACACATGAAGACGTTTCCAGCATATTTCTCAACGTGGAGACGGTCCTATTCTTACATCAAATCTTTCTCAAGGGTCTCACTGCCCGGATCGAGTCCTGGCCCACACTGGTTTTAGGTATAGGTAAATTCCTTTTACACAACACTGACCTTTGAACTGATTGCAGCTACAGTAAAAGAGAAAGCTCGGAAGGGAATACGAGAAAAATTGACCAAATTCTGATATAAACGCCCATCTTTGAATTGAATGCTGTCACGGTAGACACATTTTCCTCCCACCTGCATTATTTTCACATTTTTCTCAGTATTCGCCATGTCGTTCGTTCGTAAATGGTATCGTAAGTTTGGTGTGGATGTCTATTTCATATCTGTTTGCTTAATAAGTTTCGTCATGCATGAATTTGACGTGTCACACTGATTGCAAGTACGGTAATTGGTTGTTTTTTTTGTATTGTGTGATTGATTGAATGTTTTGTAAGTGTAAACTTTTGTCTGGATTTATGGAGTATTTTGATGTGGGTTTCTTCTGGATGTTCATTTCTCCCCATTTTTTATCTAAACTAATTCTTGTAATGGTGCACATCTGTGGTATTATCTTAATTGGTAATGATATTTCCTATTCAAAGAGCTCTACTTGTTTCTGACGTTCCACATGTTTCTGACTTTACAAGAAGAAATATGTTGACGAATGAATAGTGACGAAGTATTAGAATTGTGACGAATGTTTTTTTTCATTTTATGAATATATGTTTTATTTCTACTCTAAATATTTCACCTTCACACTTGCAATCTCTCAAATACGGCTACATACCGCATTACTTTCTCCGTTTGATAATTAATGTACAGGAATTTCTATGCTCTGCTTTCACGAGTGGAACGGACTTGCATAATGTATAACTGTATTCCACACACACACGTCCATTTAACATTGAAAATGAACCAATCTTGAATGTGGAATGAGCAACAGGATTGCTTGGCCTGAATGCAAAGTACAAAGATCATGAATTCATGACAATTCATTTACTCAGATATAAGTATTTCTTCATTGTTGTAATTTTCTTCCAGTCCGCCTCAAGTGTTCCATGAAATGTTGTGGCTTCGTTTTATGATTTACCAGACAAATGAATAGACTCTTGTTTGTTTCCGGTGAAAGTTTGACTTTCTCCTTGAGTGCAGTTAGGTTAGGTTAGGTAAAAAAGCAACAGTTCATTACAAAACGGACAGGACCAAAGAAAAATTTTTTTGGTTTGTATGTTGTAAATTACAAGACGCAGATGTGTATCCATTAAGAAATGGTTGAGACTTGAACAAAACACCCAGACTAAACTAACCACATATTAAAATCCATTCCACCAAATCCAACAAAAGTTTGCCATTACGCAAAAGAAGTGGGGTTTAAACTATTTGACTCTTAAATAGGTGATTTGTTCGACATGTTACTCCCGATGCTGTCAATTTATCAAGAGTACGTTAGAAATCACCACTACTCCCTTCAGGTCAGGGTCACTCTCTTTTCAATAATTCATGCATCTGGACACAGACAACTTGAATAAAACTCATTACTTAGGTGCTAACGGAATGCAAACAACAAGCCCAATTTGGTCTGATGTTGAGTAGACTCGAAAACAAGGCGGCGTGTCAAGGGCGATCAATGGAAACTTACTTGACTTATCCGATGCATCAGGTACGTAAGGACTTGAGAGGTTATCTTCAAGGTAAAGATCAAGGTAACCTAACATACTTCCCTTTAGATTCCCCGTTACATAATAACACTCCACGAACTTCTCGCCCACACCCCTTACGATCACGTGGAGAGAAAGTCCCTAGAAAACGCCCGAGCTCAGCTAGA
>JAAXNX010002639.1:0-12825 GCA_036491905.1 Folsomia manolachei
ATCTGCAATTTCCCAGGTTGATGCCACATTTTATTTTTTTGCGAGAAATGAATTTCATAGAATCCTCAGATCGTGAAGAAATGGCCACGCATAGATAAATATTAAATGATATAAATGTTATAAAATACAAAATATCGTGTCAATATTTCGTCGACTGTCATTTTTAAGAGGGCTTCAAACGGCGTGCTTCCTCTGAATCATTTCGTTTGGCTCTTCAAATTCAATGAAAATAGTTGACCCAGTTACCAATGTATTGAACACATATTTATATTGTATGAGATTAATAAGTATTTGTTTATTGTTGTGCCATAAATATGCAAAACTGTCCAAATCCGAATCGGTAAATATGCAATCGCTGCATGTGTAATCAGGAATAATGTTTGTCATAAAAATACCTTACCTTCCAGGCCTGGTTCATGAATCGAAAAACAATTGTTTTCAGTCCGTTATTTTTGTTCATGAATGTTGGTCATATTTCATAAAGATATCTGCAATGAACGTTGGATACCATTGTGAAGACGGCGTGATAATCGCTGGTCTTGATGATAATCCAACGTTCCCTCATCAATTACCGTAAGTCTTACTAATTGCCATTCAGCCTTAAACCTGAAGAAAACTATTACTTATCTTCAGCCACTTTAGAGGGGATAAGCAACCATCCTCCACAATTGTAGGAGAAACAAGCGACAACAGAAATGTCTCATTTCCTCAGACATGTCAGTCGTCGTTGTCCACAAACCGTTCTAAATTCAAGGGGTCAGTTAAACCTTAGAACATGTCAAGATAGCTTTTGGAGCATAACTTACTTACAAAAATTGTAATTTCTTTCAGATTTTGTTGTTCCGAGTCCTCCAACTTGATAAAAGTTATTAACAACCATCAATGTCTTATGACGGTCATTTTATTCCTGGGATTTATTGCCCTCCTCACTCTGGTTTGGACATCACAAAGGTCTGCAGTGCCTCAAGTTCAACAAATGCTTCCACCCGTGAATAAGGATGAGCCTCAATCTGGGGCCCATGTCGCCATGATTTTGAATACGAACGGCGTTCATCCATCTCAAAATGCGAATGTTCTAATTCCATACAGTAACAAGAAAAAAGCGGAACTCGAAGTAACTTTGAACTCTCCCCACAATTTACGATCCGTGACTCAGGTCACTCGCTCCGTAATTGTGAATAGATTAACGTCCGAAGCTACTCCATCCACTGCGGGCTTATCTGTGAATTGTTGCTCTTCCGTGGCACACTTGGTCCTTCAGGGTCCCATTAACAAAGAGTGGTTGCACCATTTGCTGAAATCTTTCCAAAATTTGGAAACTCTGTCCATTGATGTAGACTTGGTTGTGTCGGAATGGGGGCCAAATACGAGTGGCTTCAATCTGGATAAGGTTTCTCTTATCTATTTGCATGCAATTTATGCCACAAATTCTAATAAGTCCCCCATACTAGAGTGGGGGTTCGGAGTGGAGTTGCCACACTTAAAAATAATGTCCATAAGTAAGTCGACATTTAGTTTGACGGCATTTAAACGGTTGCAATCCTTCCTAACTGGGAGTCGAGGGACTATTGAGAGTATCGAAATTAGTGAGTCTTCCATCGGTCCGGATTGTGACATTACGGAGCTTCAGTTTCCTAAATTAAAAAATATGAAGATAACCCGAGTAAAGAGTTGGGTTAGGGATGAAACTAGAAAATAAAAGTAATTTGATCGTAGACGATTTTGTAATTATGTAATTATGATGTTGTGCAGGAGTTAGATTATTTCTTGTTAGCTGTAGTTTCTGAGAAAATAGGATTTATCAATAACCTCCTCTATCATAATTCATAAAACAATTAAAACATTTAAGTACGTAAATTAGATCAAAGTTGTTTTTAGTCTATACTAAAACCATTATTTTGATGACCATTTGTCCGATGGTTCAGTCCGTTCTGGGCACTATTGTGTGCCTCTGGGGAAGGAAAATAGGCCTGGCTATTTTGAAGATAAGCTCCGTTTGTGCCTGCGCCTTGGGAATGTGGCTGCTTATCCCCGTTTGAAATGTGGTGCTTATCATTAACCATTGACTTCAAGTGAATACCATTACTGTGCTTCAAGTTGTATTCCTTTTCACTACGAAACCTTCGGAATATTGTCACCAGAAGGGGATGAATGTATTTGTCCTGATCATGAGAGAGTCTCTTATACCCTGAAACAAAGCAATGATTACTTTTGTGACCTCAAGGAAGAATCCTTAGAACAAGGCAGCTAAAATATCAGTATTGAGGTAAGTTGAGAAATATGATTTATACAACTTACCCGTTAAAATACTAACAATTGACCCAACAACAATGGTCACAGTGCATCCTATCAACGGATATAATAAGAAGGAAACCGTGTAAATCTTTTGTGGCCATGGGCTGAAAAATGGGAGAAAACTTACATGAATGCCACTGCCATTTGTATAAAATTTTATATTAATCTTGCCATATAATTTGTTTAACTTTAATAAAATAAATAAACTTACACTTCCTCAAAGACAAAATTGCGAGTGGCATTTGCACTAATTGCTACCGAAGTTCGATTAACTTTCTCCCAAATCTCATCTGAGCAATCATCCGTAGAAAAGGATAGAGTTGGAGTTTTGTGTTTCAGAAAGAAAGCACCTGCACAAATCCAAATTGTTGTAAAGTGTCCGACACACATTCCTATGATGGCTCCCTAAAATTTGAGGAATTCATAAATTCACAAGTTATGTAAAATCGTAAAAAAGGTAGTTCCTTACATATTTATTAGTAAATGGTAAAACAATTCCCATCAGAAATACGGCAAGTAGTGGTCCAGCCACTGAGCCGTTGAGAACGATAGAAGCTGCGAGGACACCGTCGAAATTTGCGGCCAAGAAAGCCATTGCAATTGCGAGAACTCCAAATATAAGTGCTGAGCATAAATGTTTTCAATATTAGATTTGCAAAAACACAACCAATTTAAAAGGAAGACCTCCAATTACCCAAAAGTTTTGAAACTTTGCCTTGCTGAATGTCTCCCAATTTACTAAAGTAGTCAATTTTTGATAAAAAGTCTTCAAAGGTGACCGCTGTGACGGAATTTATACCGGATGAGACCGTGGATAAGCTTGCAGAGAACAAACATGCAATAAATAATCCCAAAAGTCCAGAAGTGGGGCTAAGGAACTCGAGAACAAAGTGAGGACTAATCTGGTCATTTCTCTTTAACAGCCCCAAACTAATTGGATCACAACCGGCGTAATTTGCAAAGATAACAACTCCAGCAAGAGCTGCTAAACTGACAGTAAAAACTACGAGAGGCAGCGTTATAAAGAGTGTCCTGAAAACGGAAATTCAGTTATAAAATATTCTTGTACCAATTTATGTTGTTTTTATTACATACATTATTCCTTTTTTGAGCGTGGGCATACTGCAGTATCTGTAATTCAAGATATATATTTCGCAATTAGATCAGTAATTAGATATGCGAATTTATATTTTGCATACCGTTGGACCGCCGTTTGCTGACAACCACAAATACTTAGCACCATTACAGCATGTCCGATAAAGACATTGAAAGAGTTTAATCTCTCGAAAGGATCCAAATGAAATCTACAGAGTAAGCAAATTATTAGATTTGATCCTTCAAAAATTGATTTACCTCTGATCAGACAAACCTAAAAAATTGGATTCTGTCATGTTTTTGAGCAATTTCAAAAACATTTTGAATTCCTCCGACCTGCATGATACCCACTATGACGATTGCAAACATTCCGGCAAGCTGCAGATAAACAATGGTGAGGCACCAGTTAAAAGAAGCTAACTCCAATTTAATAAACAGTTTTACCATTATTAGCATTTGAAAAACATCTAAATATGGAAAAGCATAGTCAATTAGATTACTACAAACTTAATTTTAATGTTTAACGCCAAACACTCCTTACCCGTCCACACCACAGCTCTTAATCCTCCGATTGAGGTATATACCGCACATGAAAGACCCATCGCAACGACAGCGATCCAAATTGGGAAATCCACAACGGCATTCAACGCCAAGGCTGTGAGTTTAAGTAAAAGTTTTTCAATGTCACACTCAAAATCACAAGGTAATTTACCAAATATGCATACCAGGTGCAAAAAGAACCACTCCCATATACAAGGTAATTTGAGTAATGAATGTGCCTGCTGCAAACATACGGACGGCAGGTGAATCGAATCTGTATTCCAGGTACTACAAATTGACCAAAATAGTGCATTTTTGAATATGAAGCCACATTTCTTGGAATTTTGAACTTACCTCATATGCACTAGTGAGTTTCAAATTGTATAGAGTCGGCATGAAAATCCACGCTGCGATTGGAACGATTATCACAGAAGAGAATATTGTCTCGTACATGAGAGTACCGTATGTGTAAATTTCTCCAGCATAGCCTAAACGGAAACCAATTTGATAATTAAGGATTAATCATTCTCGAAATTTCAATTCTTCATCTCACCTAATACTAAAATTGGCGACATGTATGTCGCAAGTAAACTGAGAGCTGTTGGAATTAAGGGCATACTCCTCCCACTGCAAACACACAAAAATCATAAATTGGATGAGTGTCAATAATCATGTATTAACTGAAATGTTTAATACTTACCCCACGAGTAAATCTGCATTTGTTTCTTGCTTCTTGAAAACTGCATAGTAGACTCCAATCATCATTGAGATTATGAGGGTGGCCATTAGGACTACAAACATTAATTTGATTCCTTATTCCAAAATCTGCATAGATTTGAACATCAACTTATTTTTGACTTACCAACATAGTCCATAATGGTGAAAGTGGTGTAAGCCATGGTGTTTTCTTTTCGAAGAAGACTCAGGTTCCTTATTTTTGTAGTGTTACTAATTTCCTTGTTCCCTTTTTAAACATGGGTGCATGGGACACTGGTCAAACCATGTTATTAGTTAACTTTACTAATTATTTCATTTAATTTGCGATACTGTCGGTGGCAATTTAAAGAAACGAATAAACTGCAAGTGAATCATAAAAGAAACACTTGTAAGTTCTTTATATGCTTTTAAAGCTTTTTTTCCACTGGTTATGATTTTAAACCCTTAAGGAAACTTTTAACCCGAGTCTCACAAACAATGGTTGACTTAAATATTTTTAGAATTATGTCTGTGACTAGTTGATATTATTGTGCACGGCTTTAACACAACTCCTTTGTTGGGACTTGACCATGATTTTTGTCGCATTTACACTTGAATCCCATATAAAAACCTTTTATTGCCTGGAATTGAGCTGGACCACTATTGCTTTATTACACTTGAATCTTAAAAATACGGTTATTCAATCACAGGTTTTATTACTGGATTTTGGACAAGATTTCACTTTATTCATTTATATATTTCTGAAAAGTTTGTGTTATTAATTTTAAGTGCTGTTATAATTGTTTAAAAATATGGATCCATTGTCTTTTAGCAGCTTGATCTAACAAGGGTACCTAACCTTGGCACTACTGCCTTAATGTTTCTCAACTAAATTGTAATATACTTTCCTCTACCTCCTCCTTAACGATAATTAAAAAAAGTTAGTTCTATGGTAGAACTTCTACCTGCGTTATTCTGCAGGCAAGATTATCTAAACTCGTTTAGGACTGATTACGATTCTACCATATCATCATGTATGTACAGTCTTCTCATCACCATTTAAAGATTTCTCAGCATTCCTACACAGTCTCCAATTTTTATTGCAAAAAAAACTTGCAGATTTGTGAAGGTGGTAAAAAACATACGTCCACGTGATGAATGGGATGATCTCAAGTTTATTATCAACTACAATACTATCATTATCCCACCAACTTGTTCACACAACGATATGGAGCAAAAACTATGTTTCATAATTCACCTTTCTTTTCTTGTCACACCGTGATTGACGGACTAATGCCAAGTTTTCTATTCAACTGTTAAAAAAGTAGGTGCACAAATCCATTTCACTATTCCAAACTATGGATCCATACGAAAAATCTGAAACACCAACTATAAACTAATAGTCACGTATTAAGCATAAAACTGAAGTATGTACTTTTCTTGCATGTAACTTCGAAACAAAAAAAAATGTATTAAATAAAATCATGTCAATTAAAATCTTTCTAGCTTTACTATGAGAAACGTGTGGCGTTGCTTCATTTTTGTTAAAAGTGATGGTTGGGAAATGATAATTACAATATTTTCAACTATGCAAAAAGGAACAACAAGTCCATTCAGCATTGCTTAATTGTTGATGGATGGTATCCTTATCCAGGTCAGTATTAAAATAGTAACCATTTAAATTTGTTAGACACTTTTTAGAAATTACTACCACAATGCTAAAATATCTGCAGTCCAGTAAACTGAGAACAAAGTTCTCCTGAAGGATAAGACTAGATTTTGTGGGTTATTTTATTATTCCACTATATGCACAATTCGTCAATGTTTTTTCCAATAACGAAATTTTAATTTTAATTCGGTACTACACTAAAGTGAGTTTGTTTGCTCACCACATATGTAAATTGTAATAAATTTTGTGGTATTGAACAACACATTGTATTATTCAATAATGCAATACAAGAGCATTGACACAGTTATTCTACGTAGCCAATGTTACATGCATTCCTTACAAAGGTTACTACTCAATTGTAAATTGTAATAATTTCTACTATCTCATAAAGTAGTGTGGCATCTTTTCTTGTTTTGGCAAGATTTGATTCAGTGAGTGCAAAATCATTGAATCGCGATCAGTTATGATCAAGAGAAGGTTAACAATCGTAACTTAAGATATGAAATCTTTATGCAATTTAATCTTACCCATGTCTAACGGTCCTTGTTAATATACCAGTTGGTCACTGATCAAACAATTGACAATGCCAAGAGAGAACTTGGCACTCACAAATCAAATCACAAATCACTATTACTTCAGGCTCCCAAGAAACTATTGAATTGTCGGACTTATCAAAGGGTTTTAACTATGAACCGACATAATATCTTATTAAGTAGCCATTACTGCCGGAAATCGTAACGAATTTAGTTTGGGTTTTATAGCTGCGAGTAATTTACTTTGGCATATTGGTGCCAGCGAGTATAGGACTGCAGTGGCAGCCAAACAATAATGACCTCGTTGACGGTATAATACAATAATGGAATGCAATCTATTATTACTAACAAGACAATTCTATGCTCTGATTCCATTCACTTTTCTGGAAATGGTTACAAACAACGTGGTATTTTGACAATGAGACGAGTTTCATTGGCATTGTTGGTACACTTTCCAAAAATGGAGTCCACTTATCCAAACTAAACTAACTACAAAAATCTGTGCCGTGGAACACGCAAATTAAATAAGTGCTGGTCTGGACGTATTACCGGGTAGCACGCAATTTTTGCTCATTAAATGTCTGAAACATGTGATTATGGAGAATGACATGAGAACAATGTGCCAAATTATCCTGAAATTATGCTTGGAAATGTAAAAACTGATTTCGTGCATGTTGAGGCAGCGATTAAGGAAAATCGTATAACCATAATGTTTGCATTAGCGAATCCAAATATGCTTGTGTTCTGCATTGTTGCAAATAATATGTGACCTTGAATCCCGGACTTATGAATCACTGATGGCAGAATGAATGAGGGAAGAAAGTATAATTTTAGCCCGGATTTGTCCATTGTTGCACATTTTTTATGATGTAACGACCATATTGTTGTGGATGACAGAATTGCCACGAACAAAAAAATAAAACAAAAAAATTACAATCGAAGCTTAAAATTTTTAAAATTTCACAAAGCTTTTAAAACATGATTGTGTGCTACTGATGACAATCACGATTCGGTAAGTGCATGAAAATACATTCACCTGTAACTCAGCCAATTTACATGCATATCGCATGCATTTGATCCCGAAATATGAGATAAGTCACCTAATACTTCAACAGAGACGGGCTGATTTTACACAATGTGCTTACTTGGCTTCTGGAATTGAATGACACAAAATAAATGAGAGATTATCGTATTGATGACTATAGTATGAATAGCCCAACCAAAGTGATTATACAAATATTAAGCAATTCTTTTCCATATAGTAAAACCGTGAACCGGTTTGTTATATTGTTCCCGTACAGTTCCTATTGTCTGTTTTTTGTTGTTTTGTACAAAATTCTGGTGTGAAATATCGTAAATGTTTTTTTTGGAATTAGTTTGCTTTAATTTCCGAAAAAATATGAATTTGCTATCCCGTATTCAAGTCAGTCAGATTTTCAAAATCACTGGCGTTGCAGCCATTGGCTGTATTTCCTGCAAATTCATTTACACATTTTACTGGAACGCACAGGTGCCTAATCCTAATCAAACTTCAATCCATGCAGTGACTGCATTAATTTAAATTGGAACTATCTCATTTACAGGAAAAACGTGCCCTCCACAAAATCCGTGAGAAAAGAAAGTCTGAGCGTGCCGAACACTTTTCCCAAATCAAGTCAACCTTACCACAAGACATTAGCTCCAAGAAAGTACAAGAATTCCAAGAAATTGTTCTCCTCCCACTGAAGGGGTTACAAGCAAAACTTTTTAAACGAGAACTTTTGGCAGAACAAGTCCTTCAAGCGTGTATCTGGAAATCTCTACTAGTCCAAGATGAGTTCAACTGTATCACGGAATTCATTTCGGGCACGATGGTTCGAAAACACTGGGTTTTCTGGAATGACAATTTCTTATAACTTTTTGTTCTTGTGCAGGATAAGGCCCGGAACCTTGATGAGATGTCCATGGTCCTTGGACCACTTCATGGAATCCCATTTTGCGTCAAGGAGGACACAGCCATTGCAGGATATGACTGCTCGATGGGATGCACCCGACGCCTTGGCTATCCAGAAAAGGAAACTGCGATTTTAGTCCAACTTCTGGAAGGCCTCGGTGGCATCGCCTTCTGTCGGACGAACCTCCCACAAACTTGTGTTTCTTTTGGAAGTAGGAATCCAATATTTGGGAAAACATTGAATCCACTCAACAAACATTTAAGTCCGGGAGGCTCCAGCAGTGGGACGGCGTGCCTGGTGGCCGGGGGTGGGTGTCCATTCGGGACGGGAAGTGACACCGGTGGTTCTCTGAGGTATTAAGGCATTTAAGTGCAATGCGAGGTATGAACTTATGTACGACATTAATTGCAGATTACCAGCGCATTTTTGTGGATTAAGCACACTCAAACCTACATCTTCCCGATTAAGTCGGAAAGGCGTAACGAGATGCTCTGACATTTGTATGGCTAACTAGTTCAGTTTAAGAGTTTGCAGAATATTAAGTAAAACTAAATTAAAAGTTATTGCTTTTTAGTGCCAGGCGTTCCAGGGATTATATCAAAAAGTCCAGAAGACCAAGCCCTGATTTTTCAAGCTTTGACGGACCATAACTTGCAAAACAAATCGGATGGTTCTACCGTCCCAATATCATGGAACAACCAAGTAAAATGATTCACAGTTGTCGCAGAACCTTTAAACATGCTTGTTCTTCATTTTCAAGGTATTTGAATCCAAGCAAACCCTAAGAATCGGCTATATTACTGGCTTACCCATATTTCCTCCCATTGGCGACACCCAGTTCCTTATCGACCGGGTCAAATCCTTCTTAGAGTCCGCAGGTCATGTCCTCGTCCCATTTGACTTACCCGTGCCTCCAACAGCCTTCCTAGATCTCCCCATTGACACAAATATCGGTCAAAAATTTCACAATTTGCTTCAAAACGACGAAATATCCGACTCCATAATAGATTTGGTCACCACAATCCGCGCCCAGTCGACGTGGTGGTGTCGGCTAAAGGAGGCTATGATGAAAAATTCCTTTCCTAAAAATTGTAATCCTCCCCCAACCAAGGAAGACTTGATTCACACATTTCTAAGCAAGATGGATCAAGATAACATTGACATCATTATTTGTCCTGTGTTCCCATTTCCTTCCATTTGTGTCGAAGACGTTCCCATGTTTGAAGGTATTGTTATAAGAAAGTGGATTATTACCGTTTCTCAATTATGATAATTCGCCAAAATCGCAGGACTTATCGCCTACACGGTGATGTGGAGCTGGCTGGATTTTGTTGTGGGTGTGGTTAAATTCTGGACAGAAAGTGGGCTCCACTGGAACTCGTCCATTGATAAGATGCTCAGCAGCAGTTCTGGAATTGGAAAGAGAGAAGTTTGGAGAAAAGTGTTACTAAAAGTAATATACTAATTTACTAAACTTGTGGGTTACCTATTGTAATTTGCACAATTTCCTCCAAATTGCAGGACGGACCAAATTGTGTCGGAATGCCGATTGGATGTCAAGTAGTTGGGAGACCGTTTCAGGAAGAGTTAGTTCTCAAGATAATGGTGGAGCTGGATGATATCAATAAATAAAATTGGAATCATTGTAAAAAAATTTGCAAAATTTTCATGAAAATAAAACTGCAACAAAGATTTTTCTCAATATTTTGCAAATCTTTTGTTCCCCTGCGAGAGAGCGGATTTTATTTCATGTTCACCAACTCGGAAGAAATTTGGGATTTGCATCATTTTGCTAAAAACGATTTTGGATTTTTTTTTGCGTTTCGAAAATTTTGGTGTAATTTCTTTACGATGTTGGTTAAAGGTGAGTTTGACGGGTTCGTTCGGTCACCGAATTCCGGTTTAATGCCTAAGTTTTGACCGGCTTAAGATAAAATTCAGTTTGCAATTAACTTGTTTGTTGTCTTATTCCAGAAATAGAAGATAAATTCAATTCCTTCCTGGAGGAGAAGAAGGACGGATGTGTAATGAACCCAGCAATCGGAGCTGTCCGCACTTTAATTTCCATAATTGACAGCTATTCAGGTAAATAAATTGAAGAAACCGAGAAATTCTTGAATATATAAAGGATTGTCATTTAATAATCCCTTGAATTTGTGCAGGTACCACGATAAATGGTCTGATGGAGGAATTAAGGGAAGGAGTCCAAGTCCTTGAAGATAAGATGCAAGCAGGGAAATCTAAGTTGGCCGTCAGCTCCGCCTGCGCCCAGTTCATTAGATATACGACCCTCTACCTGGGCACGATTGAGAGTGAGGTATGGCGATAATTTGTCATTTTTACGATCATAATTTAATTTTGCTTCTTCAACGCCAGGATTTTTCCGTCGTGACCAGTCTAATGTTGCACGAGGGAGGGAAATATCTGAAAAGATGTGAAAATGCTGGAGCAAAGATTTCCAAGTTGGGTGTGCCCTTCGTTTTTGATGGAGCTGTAAGTAGTAATTTTGTAATATATGTAAAGCACAAGTTTATAATTATTTGTGGACATTTTCAGCGAATCATGGTCCATTCCCATTCCCGAGTGGTGCTTGAAACGTTGCACGCAGTTCCGGAAAACATTTACTTTACCGTTTATCTTGTTACGAGCAAGGAAGATGATTACAAAGGAAAAATGTTGCATGACCGCGTTAATATTGAGTACATACGAATATCAGATTCGGAAGTTGGGACTCGGATGGAAAATGTGGACCTGGTTTTTGTTGGGGCTGAAGCTGTAGTTAAAAATGGTGGAATCATTAACAAGGTAAATAAGCTTAGGGTTGCATTTTAGTCAGGAAGGTACCAGTTTCTCAATTTTTGTTTTCTTATCAGGTCGGAACACTTCCAATGGCTATTTGCGCCCGAGAAATGAATAAATTACTTTACGTCTTTGCTGAAAGTTTTAAATTTTCTTTGATATACCCACTGAATCAAAATGATATTCCAAAGGGATACAGGGTAAGTAGCGTCCTCATTGACATTTTGTAGCAAGATAAAAATGTGTCTTTCAATGCTAATTTCTTTTATTTCAGGTCGACAAATCCAACATTATTCGAGTTGACTACACTCCTCCCAAATATTTAACACTTTTAGTAACTGATCGAGGATTGCTAACTCCGGTAGCGGTATGTGACGAATTAATAGAAATGTATACATAACTAAATTTACAAAGGGTTATTTAGAAACATGTGGCCCTGCTAAGTTTCAATTAATAAACCGAATTTTTTACTTTTCTTGAAATGATCATGCTTTCCAGAAAAATTCGCACATGTATTTTATCAAAGCATTCTTAAGTTTGCATTTGCAACAATTGATGTTGTTTTTAACTGAGATTCGATATTCGATCATCAACCGGTGATGACGACAAACGAGTAAAGAAGTCAGGCAGGGGTCAATGCTGTTTAAACCGAAATATTCAAGTCTTGACACATTGCCAAAAACAGGTTACTTTATGCATTTAGACTACATGGCGAATATCCTGTTTACAACCACACTATAACTTCGGATCGGGTATTATATTCATGTCTAATCAAATCAACGAGACTCTGTTAATTCATGCATGGTTTTAGAGTAGAGTAAGTGATTAAATTGCTTAATGACGTGCCCAGCATTTTAAGCAGTAAGGATTTCCATGAGAGTTGGTTGACTTGAGTTGACGTTGGCTAAAAAAGCAATACCGTTCCATAGTAAAATTGTTGATAACAAGTTTTTTTAGTACCTGTATTTTTGAGACAAGTTGTAATTCTAGCTTAAGATGATTTTAACCCGAAGACGGCAAAACTGGTAGAGTCTGAATATTCGACTTATAAAGATTGCATATACTATTTTTTTTACAAGAATGCACAAGTTTATTTGTCTCGAAAAACGAAACATTTAAGTCGGTTAACCACGCCCAGTACGCTTATTACAAATATTTGCAGTCGAGAAAAACTGGAAAAATATTTAAAAATCGAATGCATTACACACTAGACATAAAACCTACGTAACTAAATTGCTGAAACTTTCCTTCCGCAAATATCACA
>JAAXNX010002640.1:0-12823 GCA_036491905.1 Folsomia manolachei
ATCATGCACGTAAATAATTTAATGCAAAATTCCTAATCATGAGAACTCAGTGTGTGTCCACATAAGAAAACCAGTTGAAGGAAATATTGCCAACAAACAATATCTCGTCTCGATGAGTAATTTCAGGCAAAAAATATTTTTCTGAAATATTAGAGAGATAGGGCAAATGCTACTTATGACCTATGACATAGACTTATAACATATGACATAAAATCTTACGGCATAAGTTACGTTATATGTAAAATTTTAGCGACACTTTGGGCAATTTCTACGTATGACTTATGACTTATGCTTAGCACTTATAACGTAGGATTTATAAGTTATAAGTGATATAAACGCCATCTTATGACATATAATTGGAGTTTATAAGTCACGTCATAAGTTGGCACAATTTTGAAAGAATTTCTCCGTGTAACACCAAATTTTACGGAATTTAATTAACTAACTTTCATTTACCAATTCAGTTAGAGTAATTTAAACTATCATCTTTGTTTGTATATTTCGGCGAAAACAAACATGCCAAGAAATAAAGTTAAACTTCAAGGGGACCAACCCGTAGTAAAGGTAAGACTTCAAAATTTTTGAATCATTTCAATTAGCGATTTTAATGTTTTCTAATTATTTCCAGAAACGGAAACCTCGGGTTGGATTTACAATCCAGAAAGATCTGCTACTTCTTCGAGCGGCCTTAAAAGTAAATCCTTGGCAGACAGGAGACGCCCAATGGAAAAATATTTTATTGGAAATATCGCACGAATTTCAATCCAAATTGACCGTACGAACCATCCGGGGCCGAGTTACATTGCTGCTTGAAAAGTTCAACTCTCAACAATTAGAGATTGTGTAAGATAAGCAAGTGATTTACTTTCAGTTCAAATGTTTAGCTTATGAATACCCTTTTATAATTCAACAGAACTGGGCAAGAAGAGGAGACCACAGAGCGAGGTTCGCTTTTGGAGGAAATTTCGAGAATTGTGGAGGAAGAGAAGGTTGCAATTAATCAACAACTTGGAGCTGACGACGAACTGTTGACTTCTGACCACGAACTTGTGTTTTCTGAAGATGAGGTTCGAGAAGCGGTCAAAACAGTGACTGCGACTCGCAAAGCGGAACGGGAGGAAGCGGATAAAGAGCGGGATCAACTACTCGATTCCGGTAATGGCTTAAAAACTATCCAAAACCTATTCCATTTTGATATGATTTGCCTTATAATTACAAAAGCGCCAGGACTAGTTCCAAGAAAAAAACGCCGTCTTAGTTTGGAAGATGACATGATCGTGAAAAGGCAAGACCACGAAATGGAAATGGATCGGGAAAAAATGCAGCTCGAAAAAGAACGACTCGAATTAGAGAAAAGACGCGAGGACCGCTTGGATGATGAAGGAAAACGTCGTGATCAGCTTTCCGCATCTCAAATAGAGATTCAGCGTCAAATGCTTGCAATGATGAGTAAATTTATTGAATGATTTTTTAAATGAATGTCACCATCATTGGCAAATAATATGTCAATTAAAGAAGGTTTCTTGTTGAAGATTAGCACAAAAATCTAATAAATCTCATACCAAATTCATTTACAACAATAAGCTAAGCACTTCATAACAAATATTGAGCTTATATTTTTGCTGATCATGATAAATACGCTTCAATTGTGGGGATGTCACTCGCAAATATGTCAGACATTTGATTCCTTCTTTTTAAACAGCTTTGACAGTTAACTAGAAGCGCAGCGACAATATACATTTCTTTAAGAGGAGACAAATACATTCTTTGCGTTTTTTTGAAATCTAAGAAAGCAAACTGCTGCACTATTTTACCGAATCCGTATTCAACGCTCACCCTGAGAGCGGACATCATGGCGTTGAAATCCTTTTGTTTTTCATTTAACCTAGCATGATTCTTGTATCCCACCTTAATAAATTTTTGATTAGAATATCCTGGATCGCCATAAACGGCAAACCATGTCCCATCTTGATTAATTAAGAATGTTTTCATTTCATCCATAATTTTACTCAAATGCAGAATGGCCGCATCGTGCCGGCGACCGATGTATGGGCCATCCAAGCGTCCAATGAGCCCATTAGTGAGCACTATGCTTTGGTACTTCAAGACGTGACCTTTCTTGTATCCACTGTACATGTGGCGCTGGTTATATTTCGGACGACATATTGGTCGGGCTGTCCCGTCAATGTATCCAATAATGTTGGGATATGGACATCCGCTCTGACAAGAATTCTGCATCATAATAATGTACAAAAATGTAAAATTATTTGTAATTTATAGTATTAATTGTTTAGCCTAATATACTTACATCCGCTAATTGTTGGAGCTTTTCTCGAGTTAAATATGGCTGCTTTAATAATGCCAGTCGGTGACAGTGTTTTTTATAAATATATCTAATCATGAAGTTAAATATTTGTGAAATGCTCCCTTCATCTCGATGAAACATTGACACCAAATCGTTCAGCCTATTCGGATACGACAATCGCCTCAGTGCAATGCAAAACCCTTCGATACCTATTGGTAAAACATTGTGTATTCAACTTAATTTTCATTTCGAAACTTTTGGACCACTACCTGAAAATTTGACACGGTTACTCAAAGAACAAAGATTAGGAATCCCAAGTTTCGCGACAAGAAGCCGAATGTCACTTGCCGTAAACCGGAAGAACAAAACGCATTCATCATTTGTAAAAGACGAAAGTTCGAATGGCTGGCGTTGGTACTCGACTGCGTAATTCTTTCTCTTGATTAATTTTCGAAGTGGCCAGTAGTTTTTGGTAGACACCACACCCTTCCTACAGAGATTCTGGAGACTCTTCACTGCGAATCAATTTATTGATTAAATTACATTTGTATATGAAAAAAGAATTGGTAATTTAATTGACCTTACAAGTAATTTTTCCCATCTTGACAATTTTGTTGGAGACTTTGACGGACTGCTGAATTTGGAAAGGTGCCCCAAGTGTCACGTGACATATGACATATAAGCTATGACGTATGATTTATATGTAATACGTTATAAAGTTAAGTAATAAGTAGATGCTGCACTAAGTGTCGGCCACGTAACACATATAACTTATCCCATAACAAATTATAGGTCAAAGGTCATAAGTTGTACGCTATAAGTAATTTTTGCCCTATCTCTCTATTTTTCCTAAAACATGACGTATTCACAATTCAGCATTACGAACCTTTGGAATACAGGATATGAAGTTGCCACGCCATTTTTCTTTCGGTGACGTCGTTCAATTTTCAGTTGACTACCAGCAATCAAATAACTTCAGATAATTCATCTTTTTTTTAGTCATTCCCACATGGCGTCAAAATTCTAAACAATTTTAAACAAAACTAGGAAAAATAATGTCGTCACGTAACTCTTCAGATTACGGAATGGATCAGGACACTTCAAATTCCGATGAGAGGATGGAACATGACGCTAGTCAAGTCTCAGAGGACAATGCTATGGATCAGGCCAGCAATCCCTCTCCACGCCCAACCCGACGTGCCCCGGCAAAACCATCAGCGTCAAATGCTGACCAATCTACTTCCTCAACAGGCTCAACATCACAGCCGAATTCAAGGCGACCGCGACGAAAACAACAACAACAACAATTGTCAACAAATTCCAGCGAGCAAGAAATGTCATCCAGTGACTCACCATCCAGTCCAGTATCTACCCGAAATGCAAAAATCCGTACCCGTAAAATTGCAGACCGATCTCTTTTTGACCCACGGACACCCCACAACAAGAATCGCCTGGAGATTGAAGCAATCATTGCAAAATACTTTCTTGATCCAACTGGCATTTCACCAGACGAGTTGGAGCGTCTAAAACCAGAAATTCAACGCTTTCATTGCAAGAAAGGCGTCAAGTCATCTCAAAAAGGAGGATACGCGAAAGAATTGTTGGAAATAAATAAAAGAAGGTTATCAATCCGAACGAGAGCTGGGGAACACGTTCGAACTCGTCGACATGCACCTCTGACCCGAGAGTTGATTGGAGATCCAACTCTGGCAAGGACAAGGGAAGTGTATGATGAACTTCAACATAGGGTGCCGACAGAAGGAATGTCACCAATTTACCAGCCATCATCCCCTAATACAAGAAACCAAAGAACTTTCTTTTCTGATAAGTCGGGTAAATGGGACCACATCCCTCCAAAAGTGGACACCGGCGTTAAAGCTCCAACCACTCCAACATCACCATCGCGTCCCACTACCTCCACAGTAGTAGGAGCGCTTCCTACTACTATAAAATCAAAGAATGTACAAATGACAAGTACTCAGACTCCCCCAATGACCGATACATCGGACAACAATCGCCTGAGCAATCCATTCATTTTAAGCGTCGAGAACTCTAAACTTCCTTTTGCAGGTAGCAAAAGTTATTCGAAATTTTTATCGTTCAATTTAATAGTAAACTAAATGCTAAATGCTAAATGTTTTTTGTATTGACTTCCAATCTCAGATCCCAATCAAATTTGTAATTTGAAAGATACTTTAAAGTATTTTCGTGACAATTCAGATGTTATTGATACAATGCCTAGTAATTGGGTCCTGAACTTACTCCCAGGTATTGTTATCCTTATACTGTAATAAAAAGGTATGCAATACTTGTACGCATCAATGACGATGTTATTTTTTTGAAATATATAGAGTCAACTTTTCATTCAATGGAGGTTTGCATTCCTATGGAGCAGTTGGAGACCATGTCGAAAATTGAACATTCGAAGCAATGCCTATTAATTCATGCCAATAACACATTTTTAATGGATGCCATTTCCCGATCTTATTTGGAATCCGGTATCATAAAGTGTGATAGTAATGAAATAATTATTGATCCCAGAGTGATAAAGAATGAAATGATTTGCGAATGGATTTGTAAGTTTTAAAAAAGACCAATAAGCTCGACATACTTTATATTATCAATGTGTGGAATAATATTGATTTATTCGCATTTCCAGCCAGACTGATGAATGGAATAAGCTTACCTTCATTGGATATGAAAGGGGTTAACAAAAGCTCCAAACAGATTGACCCATTTCCTTCGCAGAAGAATAATAACGTTGGAAAACCTGCAAAAACTCATCAAATCATTCGTGGCGACATGATTCCAGTTACACTAAGAACCAACCTCTTCCAAGAAGTATGTATATTCATTACATATCTAATAGCCGTCATATTCTTTAATCATAGTACTATTTGTTTGTTGTAGTTCATTGGAAAACCTTTGAACGCCAATTGGCGAGTATGGGACAAGTTTGTTTTATTCTTCGAAGATGGATTGGGATTTCTACCATCTCGGTCTCTGAACCGCAAAGTAAAATAGATGCGATGATCTCTTGTTTGGAATGGGAAAAGGAATCGTTTAGTACAATTGAACTTTTGTTTCAGACTTTTGATGCTCTTTTGCATAAAATCGGATACTCATTATACTATCCAAAAGCCACCATGTACGTAATAATTCTTCAATCAGAATTAGAAGAATTGATGGATAACTTCCCAGACCGTGTTCCGGATCATACTGAACAATTCCAATTATTGACAGAACGGATTTTGTCTACTCGTGCGAAGGTGACATAACTTACAATATTACAAGACATTTAAATTGATTATTAAATTAAATCTTACGCATTTCTAAATAGAATGGTGGAAAACTGGACTACGTTTTTGTGGCTATCGGCGTCCAAATGTCACCCAGAAAATTAATGTTGATTTACACTGTTGGATCTAGACGGCTTGAAATTTTTGCACCAGAGCAACCTTCCACTACATTTGAAGTTTGGTACGGCTATGAAAAACATGGGCAGCGGATTGTGAAAAGTTTACGGTACGCCAAAATGCTGCTGGAAAAAATATTCAATCTGGATCCGGAAACATTTTGGTCTCATGCACATGAAGAAATTGGAGCCAATTGGCCAATGAAGTTGGATTCATTTTTCCTCCCTAACCAACTCTTGAACTGTCCTTTTGAGCAGTTTGATCCAACAGTGTAAATCAACATTACGGAATCATTTTGGTCTCATGCACATGAAGAAATTGGAGCCAATTGGCCAATGAAGTTGGATTCATTTTTCCTCCCTAACCAACTCTTGAACTGTCCTTTTGAGCAGTTTGATCCAATTGTATGCTGTATGCTGGTGGACAATTTGCTGAATTCAACATATTATGACAATAATGAGGATGAGAAAAGTGTTTTACATTACGATACAAAAAACGATTTGCCTCAAGATGATTCACGCTACGTATTCATGAATTTCCTATCCGACATGGCCATGTACTAATTGAGCAATCTATTATGTCTATTACGATCAATTTAGTAATGCCAATTCAAAATTGTCTGTGAACTTCAAAATTCTACCGAACTGAATATTTGTGTAATAATGCAATCTAGTAGTAATATCGACCAATTTATATGGGTACAAAAACCGATAATAATTTAGGTTTTTTGTTTTTATTTTTCATACGCAATAATAGCATTAAAGCACAGAATTTAAAAAAGTCGATGCTGTTTGAAAATTGCACACAAGAGATTGAGAATTTGGCAAAGTTGAGTTATACAGGGATTTTGCACACACAGTAAAAAATTTTATCAGTTTACAAGATAAAAAAATAAATTGTTCAGAAATAATTCCATTCCAGTGTTCGAGAATCCAGGAGCATTCTTAGTCAGAAGTTGAAATGATTCCGTTCAGTTGTACATCCGCATGTGATCTCGGAGTAGCTCATAGTATCTTAATTTGAGAAAGTGTTTAGCCCATTCAAATGAATCTTTTGCAAACATGGTTTTCATAATCTTTTCATCAACTTCACACAATTCTTCGTTGTTTTTAAAGTATGCAAACAATTCCGCAGATCTCACCAACTCCGGAGGTGCCGAGTTGTTTGGAGTAGAAGTAACAGTTTGTGTTTCAGGTGCGACAACATCAATAGATGGTAGAGATGATTTGGTAATGGTCCAAGGGATTAGTTGTCCTTGATTGTAGATTTTAAAATCCAGAAACTTACAAAGGGTTAATCTATTGAAATTCTCTTGTCCATCAGCCAAAACATCCATAGCAGGTTGCTTGCAAAACTCTGATGCAACTGGCCAGTCGCCTGCAGTTGAGTCACATGCCCATCTTTTATTTGAATCTGGGAGAAGTCTGTCCAAATATGCACCCAAGTTCCTAATAAGTAATAGTAAATTTTGTAAGCAAAATGTCAAGTAGCGTTCTGAAAGGATAGTTTAATATCGGGTATATTTTTAAAAAATTACTCGTAAAGATGTTGTAAGAGTTGTGGGTATTTTTTGAATTAGAGTTGGTTTCCGATATGGATGCCATTGATCAATCTTACATTGCGGTTGTTTCGCAGAAAATACGGAAAGTGTCCTTGTCAAGCTCTCACAAATCACAATCACTTCCGTGGTGGTCGATCATCCACATAGGAAGAAAACTCATCAACACTACGAAATCGTGTGTATGCCGCACCTGGATCAAAGTTAAATTATATTATTATACAACTTATACAACTTTCTTGTCATAAAAAAACAGTCATAAAGGTAATTATTATTACGGCTTCCATCTCTCGTTTGATGGTTTCGATTTTAGTTTTCAATTCAATGTACAGTTGAGCCTCCTGACCTTCGGATGCGAATGCTTTGTCCAACTTTTTAAACAAATCCGGGACGAATTCCAAATAACTCAAACCTCTTGTACAAAGTCCAGGTTTGCCAGCAGCATCATACAAAATTATTGGTCGAGTTTTAAAGCACAGTATTTTTAACACTGTCTTAGTTCCGTTCAAAGTCAGATCGTTTCCAAAAGGTAGGAATGACTCCAAATCCAAAAATTTCAGTTTCATTCCAAGAACAACCGTTTTTACAAACTTATCGCGAAACCTTTCTTTAAGCTACACAGTAAAAAAATAAAACAATGTGTAAATTTAAAATCACATTAGGATGTTGCTGTTGTTATTATTTAGAATGAATACCAAAATGAAGCTAGTGTATTGTGGAAACCCTTCTGGAAGATGTCGATCATCATAGAATATTATCTTTTTCTTGATAGATTCTTCAATTTTTACAGCATGCTGTTGCATAACATACGATTGTGGAGGAGGTGGATATATAGGAGCTAAAAGCCCGTGACGCGTGTGTACTGCAAATGATACATTTGAACATGTGAATCCTTTGGTTGATTATGATAATGTTTTGTAAGAAAAAACATATTGCAAATAACTTACTCAACAGGTTTCGGACAGCATTTTTTAAGAAATCACGATGCCAGAATTTAACTATTCCAGTAGTCAGACTTTGCCTATTGTATTCTGCGGCAGTGGTATAGATTGATGTGATTCCACCTGATAGGAGCATTTTTGTGATTTGTGCTTTGGCCTTTTGCAATGCTTGAAAAGTATCTGTTCCAGGTTCAACAGTACGGCCGGTGTAGTAGGTCACACTTCGTTCGGTCGATTCAGGAATCCAAGACGGTTTAAAATAATTTTGTCTTTCCTTATTAGGAATATCACTGTCTTTCACATCCTCAAGCGCTTTCCATCTCCACTTTCCATTTATTCCATGAATGACTTCATTGATTGGGAGAAGACAAGCATAAGCTCCTGCTCGAGTGCATTTTTTCTGGACTCCTTCTGTTTCTCTTCCTTCCATGTAATTCAAGATATTCATGAAACTCATTACCAACTGTTAAAGTTATTAAAGATTTAAATGTAAAAAATGTATATTATAATTTGTGCATTCTAATTATTATTGGAATCATATATAAAAGTATTTTTTTTTGTACCAGTTCCATCTTCAAAATCCCACGAACTAACTTGAGTATCAACATGAAAATGAGTAGTAGCAATTTCGATGTGGAGTATTGCCATTAGTCGACTGTGGAGTCTGAGTCACATTTGCAACATTGGAGCGAGAATTGGAAGATGAATGCTTTTTTAAAACATCTGGTCTTTTAGGAATGTCTTTCCGAACGGTAGGGTAAAAAGTTCGTGTTGAGCTGGTCGAATGTGGCTTGGATGTTGGTGGAGGCAGAATCTTACTTGCGGGTATTGTAGGAAGTTTCTTAATGATTTCACCCAAGATTTTTTGATTCTTTGCTAATTGTTTGGGATTCCCGAGTACCTCAGCACCCAACGGATTCTGGCGTCGCCGCGATACATCAACACCATTCTTTTCTAAAATATCCAATCTCTTCCGATTTAATATTTTTCGGGCTCCAGAATCTCCATCTTTGGATTTTTTTGTAGCAGTTTTCTCATATTGAAATTCAGCAATTGGCTGCCGCAATCGATCTAGATCTACAGGGTCAACCGGTGTTTCTAGATCCGCCCATATGCGTTCAATTAGTTGTTCCAATTGAATCCTATGAGCGTTGTGTGGGCGAAGAGGATTGCATTTATGTGACTCATTACAGTGAGAATGAACTGAACCTCCTGTTTGAGAGTTTTGTTGCTGGCGTGGAATACTTTTTGTAGGAGTAGTCCTTGTTGGTCTTGGACCTGGACCACTTACAACAATCCCTGATTTATTCTGCTCTTCTCGTTTTTTTGCCAAGGCATCTGCTGCAGAGGGTTTTGAGCGTATTGGTCTTGGTGGAGGAATGGGATGAGTTGGACGCGGAGGATTTCTTGAGCGAGATGATTGAGAAGAAGATGCCGTGGTGGTTTGACGAGTTAGTGCTTGTGCTGCCGGATGTGCTGTACGATGATGACTTGCCGTAGTTGTAGCTTCCGGTTTTGATGGAGATGATGATGATGATGAACTTGAAAGATCCATTGAATCAAGGTTATCCGGTGGATTCGACATAATGGAAAATTTAAATAATAATTACAAACAAGTTTGACACGAATGGTGTCGACTAGATTAAGATGAGTTGACAATTCTTGAGATTGGATAAAATTTGAAATCGTGAACTCCAGAATTTGAAAAAAAATTCTTATTTTTTGGTGATTCTCAAACAAAAACCTTGGCACCCAAATTTTTGCATTTCACCTCAAAATATGAAAAATGAAAATGAAATGTCAAAAAATTAATTTATGAATGGAAAAACAAACAACAGTTACTGATTTGAACATTCTCCTCATCCTACATCTTACCCCATTTAAATTATATCAAAATTGGCCAAACCACCATCATGTTAAAACACTTGACCACCTATGGAATACGACCATTTCAAAGATCTGTTGCAACAAAGACCCTGTACAGCTCATCCCAGTCTAGCAATCATTATGCTCTGGAAATGAAGACTAAATCCTTACTCTATCGCGACAATTTTAGCAGACTTCTTCATCTTGGATCACGCAATGACAGCAGCAACAACCACAAATACCAGAAAAGTACAACAAATCCATGGGTAAAGTATGTAGTTGGCGGATTATGCACCGGAACCTTGTGTCAGCTCTGGAACAATCACAACATTCCCAAAGAGGTTAGCCAAAGGTCTTAAATATTTGACCAGATTTTGTACAACAATGTGTAATGCATCAATGCTATTTTCATATTTATAGTGTGATGCTCTATGCGCGGATGACCCACCACCGCAACATCTTCTAAGGGATCCTTTGTATTTGGTAAAGCCTCTTCCTGAAAATGCTACAAAAACCCAGAAAATGGAACACAAATTTCGTTATCGGCATACCATGGAGGCGTTAGGAATTCCCGAGCAATTTGATACAACAAACTCTGCGTACGATTTCTGCAATCAAAAAAATAATGTGATTCATAATGATCAAGTCAGTTTGTTATTGGGGACGGATTATGGCAAAGTCAAGGTTCATCATGTTATCCTTGCAACGCTTGGAAACATTAAGATGGATGTGAAAACACAGCCGAACTTAGTACGTCAAATATTTTTTGTTTTTGAAACATTCTGAAGCCTAATCATGTAAAATTACAAATTACAGCAAAGAATGAGTAATGATCATCTGGACTTTATCTGGTTGACGAAAAGATACGCCATCGCAACATACGTGTGGGATGATAATACAGATAAATACCGAGTTTATTTGTATCATGCTCAATGTCTACTGCAATTCGAAAAGGATGAGAAGAACCAGTTGATTCCAGTTGCAATCAAATTCCTCAGTGATGAAATAAAGCCAGTATTTCTCCAGAAATCCGATGCATTTGTGGATGAAGTGGTGATGAAATTTGATCAAGATTTTGAGCGATGGCAGAGTTGTGCTCATTTCATATACTAAAGAATATGATCAAATCCAATTTACCAAACTATTATATAATTTTCAAAATTGTGAATACAAAAACTGTCCAAAATTCATGTTGTCAATTAATGTGGAAAACATTTTTTTGTATACTTTCAATAAAATTCTAATACAATAAAAAAAATTCGGTAATAATTGCATGTAAGATTAAAAACTCGATTGTTATCGTTTGGAAAGAGTTAGCTCTGTTTAAACAACTGTATATGCAAGACAGATATTAATGCTACATTTAATAAGTAAAAGAAATCGTATTCAAAGTTCCGCACATCTAGGATAACGACTTGAAATTGTATTTTTAAAAATATTCAAAATTGTAGTATTACATATTTATTTGTGGCAAATGGAACAAAATAAGACTTGAATAATTAAACCGTATATCAGAATATCAAAAAATAATAATACCAGTAAATACATCAAAAGAATCATGTTTATCACCAACTATTTAGAAAATTGAAGCGGTGGGAACATTTCATTATTATTTGACATTTTATGGTCCGTCGTTTTGAATGTCATGTTATCCATGTCCGTAGTGGATGGTAGTTTTGTTTGACATTGTTGAGATGTGTCAATTGACAGATACCTGAATGAATTCGTCAGACAGGAATTAAGTTAAGTGATCCTATATATGTATCCTTTTAGTTAATATGTAATAAGTAATAAGACTATATAGGTCTCACATGATCATGTCCGAAACAAGGTTGTTCCTTTCAAGCATTGATAGTTCATCTTGTCGGCTGATGTTGACAAGTGACAATGCCTGACTCATTAATCGTCGTATGATATTAATCTGAAGAATGTCTTCTATCGTGATGGTAGTATCGAAATGAATCTTGCAGTCGTGTTCTCCAAAAATTCGGGTTGTATTTTCTTGTAAATGCTGTACTTCTCCGATGGTTCCAAGGCCAGCCACTCCTCCTGAGCATCTATTTCCGTAAAAAGTTTCAAAGAACCGAAATCTTGGAGAGAGTAGTAAATGCAATTTTGAGAATAATCCGGGAATACACGGCATAAGTGTTGAATTCTTTGCAATTAGTTTTTTTCGTTGACTCTGGTTCATTTGAAGAGAAACCAAAGTATAGCTTGAAGATTTAGGAAAATTAATGTCCACAGAATATAGATTAACAGATTCCCTGTCAACTTCAATCTCCTCGCCATTATTGAAACGAAAATTGGAAAAGAAATTGATAGCAATAGGTGAATAAGGGCCAATCATTGGAATTTTCTGAAATGAATGTAGCAACCTATGTCGTTAAATAAAATGAATACCTATTATTACAACATAATCATGAATGATTTAGTAATGCATTCTTTAAGTAATTATGACAGACATACATATTGTTTTTGGGTAAAGCTGTCCAACAATGAAATTGGTTCATTCCTTTGAATTTTAAGGCTCTGAAGTAAGCATCTGAAGGTAAATCAATGACGTCTCCGTGTCCTTGAGTAATATGATGAACATTTGGGAACACTAATAGAATGATCTTCATGTGTGGATTCCAGACGATTTTTATTTGGGTTTTGATAGGACTAGCATGTACGTCTCTAACTGAACTTTGAAGTTCTTCCAATTGAGTAGCTGTCGGTTCATTGTTGGACAGCTTTA
>JAAXNX010002641.1:0-12818 GCA_036491905.1 Folsomia manolachei
ATGGTTATGTCTTTCCCCCATTTTTACCTGGGTGACCCCGAATATCTGGCTCAATCCGTGGGTCTTAACCCGATCAAGGAAAAACATCAAATGACCATTGTTCTCGAACCGACGGCCGCTATTTCACTCCAAGTCGCGATAAGAATGCAAATGAACTTTGCTCTTAAACCGACAAAGTATTTCAAACAATTGAAAAATATTCAGGAAATGTTACACCCTATCTTTTGGATGGAACAGGTAAATATTTCGCCTTTTTTGTGACTTTCTAAATTTTACGATCGTTTATTAATTGTTCTTTTTTCGACCAGGGCGTCACTCTACCCCCACCAATGCTTCAAATGGTTTCCGACAAGCTAATCAAGACACAATCCATGGTTCGGATGGCGACTTGGATAGGATTTGGAATTGGACTTCTCTTTGTCGCACTTGCGCTTATATGTTGCTGTCGCAAACCTAAAAAGAGTGTCTACAGTACGACAGAGTACAAACCTCGAACAGGTAACGCTTGAATTACTAAGTGTTTTAAATTTGAAGCTTATTTTTCGACCTTTTTATAGTCTCCGCAGCCGGAAACATCTACCAAGAATCCCCCATAAAATCCGACTGGTCTCAGATAACACCAAATGAGAAATACTCCAAAGTGACATCCCCTCCGAATCCTCGAGCACCTCTGGCCATTCCCGAAGAACAATTTCAACCCCTCCTCGCCCAATCTCCCGAAGAAACCAGTCTCCCTTCACCCGATCCCTTGATAACCTTCCAATCCCACGCTCCAGCCATCAGAGTCAATTCCAATCCCATAATTGTTGGAATCCATCCCAAGATTGATGAAGAAGCTCGCGACGAAACTGATGGACTTACACCAAGAACCCAAAATACGACCCCATTCCCACCACAGAATCAGTTATCCGCTAGCTCAGGGTCCATGAATCGGGATTTCAATGAGATTGATAGCACCCTTAAAGGCATAAATGATGCTTTGTCATCCTATGAAAATTTGAAGTAGGAGAAAGTCGTGGTGCCAGAAATACTTAAAATTTTGGAAAATGAGGATTTGCTTAAACATTGTTAATTATGGGGATGTGATAGTTTCTTGAAATTTTAGTTAATGCATATCTTTTAGTTTTATATAAATGCAGGTCGGAATTTTAGCTGCATTAAGTATGTCATCGCATTTGAGATATTTATTAAAGTGTTAATTTTAGGTTAGTTGGGTACCCAATCGTTTTGATAACTATGCTATAAATGTTTTACTTGGCTGGTTAATTATGATGAATCATCGTCTGGTTCGTCAAAGTAATAAAATTGGGAATGATATCGTTTAATGTAATCATGTGCTGGACTATTTGAATGATTTGTGACGCAGACTAAACTGAACTAAACTCAATCAGGTCATGTTATAATATAGACTAAATATTTTGTGCAAGCCATTAAATTTCCAGACGCAGTGTCAAATTACTAGTTTTCATTCCCACTGGGATTTAATGACTCTATTTTTATGCAATCCCGAGTCGATGGAAGTCAAGAATATGTCAAGCAAATCATTCTTTACATCACATGAATTTTTCGGGTAATTTTTTATGGAGCAATATTTTAGGTACAGGGTAAATGAATGGGTTTTATAATTTCTCATGTCATTTATGCAATTCTGTCAACTTTGCATTTTCAAGAACTCATAATCCGACACTGGAACAAAAAAATCTGTCGTCATATAAAATGCAAAATTTTGTCCTACAAATTTTACGGCGTCAAACATTTCCCATGGATGCAATTTCTTCGACCAGATTAAATTTGCACAACTATTTTTTACCCTTTCCAATAATCCAGCAAACTTTCATAAACTCATGCCACACCCACTCCTTCACCCGCATCAACACCCACCATGAGCTTCACCGAATCCCAGGAAATTGATGACGATGACTTCTACGATTTTGAATACGAGGACGAAGATGTCCTGGAAATCGGTGCCGGAGGAGATGCCAGTATTTCTCCAGAAACTGCCATCCTCCCCTTCAAAACCCAGTCCCTGACCACCCCCGACATTATCGCTGAGATGGACACCCTCATCGCCCAAGCGCAGCACTCTCTTCCTCCCGACCTGAGTGCGGATGCCGTCAAAATAGCACTGGACCTGCATTCCTGGAACCCTGATGACCTCCTAATCAACACATTTGACTACCCGGATGGAGAACAAGCTTACTTCACCTCGCTCAACGTCCCCTTTGGCCTTGACCCAGCTCCTTCCTCATCTCTGGAACCCGTGACCTGTGCCCTTTGCGCCATGCCGTCGTCCGACATTCACACCCACCGGTGTGGAGCCAAAATCTGTCTCACCTGTTGGCAGGAGTACATCCACACCGAAGTTGTCGACAATAATCACGCCCACATTGTCTGTCCCAGTTGTCCTCTCTACCTGGAATGTCGCCTTGTCCAAGAATTGTCCAACTCTGGTGTGGTCAAGACCCGGATACAGTCCGCCATCTTGGAGTCCTTCATCCACAAATCGCGACGTCACTCTTGGTGCCCTGCTCCAAATTGTGGTCGCATCTTCCGCATTCGTGACGCAAATTATGACGGGTGGAAAATTGGACACTGCACCTGTGATGAAGTTTCTTGTTTAAGTTGCTCCAAATTGTGGCATGGTCCCCTGGACTGCGAGACTAATACCCGGTGGGGCTGCCTGGTCAATCATAACTACGCAGACACCCATGAATGGCTCCTCGTCAATTCCAAACCTTGTCCAAAGTGCACCACACCCATTCAGAAGACGGGTGGGTGCAATTTCATGACTTGTTCTAATCCCAGTTGTGGATACAAGTTTTGCTGGATATGTCTTCAACGGGGACATGATCACGGTTATGGGTTAATAACACACAACTGACTAAAATGTCAAAATTGACAATTTGGCAAAAATTCTAAATTCATTTCCTTTATAGAGAAACATGTGCAAAATACAAAGATCCTTCAAGCCCCGTTTCTGGCGGAGTTAGACTGACCCATGACCGCTACAAGTATTATAGTACCCGATACTATAACATGATCGACGTAATAAATTATGAAAATACTCAACTTTCTCTCATTACGATAACCCAGTTGCTTATCCATTCTTACCTCCTTCAGTGTGCTGAGTTGGAAGAAGGAAACTATGTCGCAAATTTGATTCAAGACTGCAAAATGCAACTCACCGCTGGAGGATGTGTCCAACATGAATTGTCTTATCTGGATGATATCCTCTCCGTCATGAAACGATCAAAACGGACCATTGCCCATTCTTATGCATTACTTTGCCTAACTCAAACCAATCCGGAGAGAGACTGTTTTGAAAATACGCTGGAAGTCTTTCAAGCCAAAGTGGATGGAGTGATTTATTTCCTGGAGAATGTACTCGAAAAGATAACCTCTCCAGTGGAAATCTCATCCCGGGTCAAGGATAACCTCAACTTCTGCCGGACAAGGGCTCAACTCATTGACGAAATTTCAGAGTACAATTACAACAATGGGATCTGGAAATTTATACAGAAAAATTAACAAGTAAAAGTGATTTACATTCATGTCTCAATATTTCATGGCATTCTCAAGCAGTCAGGAATAATAAATTGATATAAAATAGACTTGGTACACTACTAAATTGTCCAGTGTTTGCAAAAATAAATTGTGTACCCTAAGAAAACATTCGTACAATTTTATGTCGCCTGTTTTAATCACTTGCACATGGCACATATGGCTGCATTACAAGGAATCCTTTATTATCTCATAAAATACGGGGTGGTCATGCTCTAACTGATTGTGCGTAAAAATATAAGGGTCCCACCCTTCCTTGCATGTTATCTATCTACCCTGATGAGAGGCTTGTCCAGGAAACACGAGATTTTCAGATGCATGCAACATTTATGAGCATCCATCCCCAACCTTCCTTCTTTTAGTTATTAGTGGATGTGGTGTGACACGACGGAATTAGTCTAATTATCTAAATTACATTCATTCATGACTATTTAATAGGAGTGATAACGGAACTTCATAATTATTCTGGTCAACTTGGTTTGGGGTTCAGAAACAGAATTCCTATTCTTCTGTGGAGTGCAATAATTTATCGATCTATTCACCACTCTATTTTTCCATTAGCATTACTATGTTATTCATAATCATGCCTGTCGGAAATAACCCGGAATGAATACTGATTAAAGGCTCTTATCTGTAGTTTTGGTAAAATTGCTAAAAAAAAGTTCAACCACTCACTTTCATTGCACATTTAAAACATTTTTAAAATCTTAACGCTTATTCAGACAAACATGAACATTAAATCCGGAAGGAAACGCAGTCTTTGACAAAGCATCTTTGTAGAACGGTCTTCCTTTTACCTTTACCAAGTTATTTATACATTCATAACTTTTTTGTAAGTAGTCTGCATCCGTAATACTCACGTTCTCCCGTCTGACACAACTTCATTATTGTTTGTTTTTCTACTTGTTTTCATCCTTAATAAAATTTAATTAAAGGATTGAATCATGCCATGCTATGTTTACAAGTATTACTAGCATATTGTATCAGATTTTGTTTGCTAGTCTCATCAACCCAAAGATTGTAACATGAATTAATTCCTGATCCAGAATATTGTCAGTACTTTCTCATCCATCCAAATCACTTAACTCATTTTGACCGTCTCGTAACGAGACTCTCAGTCTAAACATGGAAATCTGTCTAACTTGTTGGGATTGACTTGTAAATCTATGAAATAGACAGTCACAGTTACAAAGCTTTATTTAACTCCCCCAACCCAACAATCTAAATTCTAACCCTTCCATCCACAAATGTCCATATTAACTGACTCCAGTCTAACTACGTAACTTACCAGACTTTAACGGTGTTGGGATTAAATCGGGTCCTAGTTTTCCAGTTACCCCACCAGTGACCTTATTCATCTGTCCAGAGAACGGTTGGGTTCATTCCAACAAAAGCTTTGGAGCAGGGAGGAAGTGTGAGAGTTCTGAATAGAAGACCCAAATTTTTTTGCAAGTGCATCCACTCCAACTACCCGGGAACCCGCCGGTTCAGCCCGGTTTCGGTGTTTTTCCAAAATAAGAAACATTTACTAATTTTGTGACATTTTGTGAAGTGGGAGGATGCAGAAACTTCCCATAATTCTTCTCGGTGCGGGACTTTTCCTCGCGGTGGGCTCCTTTCTCACGGGATGGTTTATCTTCCCTGCATTTATTCAGTATAAGGTGTCAAAGGTAAGATAAGCGACTTATCATTTTATGGGGAACATGTGTTGTCATTTTGTAAATATTTGGAGAGAAGGCGACGGCGACATTATTTATTTTGGTTGGGTGGGACCAATAATTCAGATATTTGGAGGTTGTCCCAATTTGTTCATGGGTTCATTTAAAATTCCATTAAACTCTTGGGAGTGAATGCATAAATAAATGTTTTTGTTAGAAAGTGCGTAGAATGCTGTAGCACTCACAAATTGAAAGGTTTTCATCGATCGATAAATAGGGGAAACTTTTCCATGTACTGCATAAGCCTCTTATGATAAGAGCTAGAAATGCATAATGTAGCCTTTTTGCAAAGTGGTTGTGAGTAAGCAAGGGAAAACAGAGTTCGTCAGAGAATTGCGTGTGACTCATTTTTTAGAAGGCAACGAAACGAAGGAAGATAACCCAATGTCAATAACTGCACGATTTGTATCGATATACGCGACTGGAGCCTGATAAGAAATATTACTTTTCCAATTTGACAGTTATTGGTCTAGAGTCACTTACTTATCAATATTGAATTTGATTATGCTTTTTGGATGACAAGAAATGCCATTAATTACTTTGATTACGGTAATCACACAGTTTCTTAAAATCCACCCCGATATTTGAGTCGAATCTCTTAATTGACAACTTAATCATGTCATACGGATTTAGCATCAATTTTTACATAACCCTTGCATATTATTACACGGGTAAAGTTTCACATCAAAGTTCACAGTCCCAAGGTAAAAGCATTTCTGTATTTATTTGCTTAACACAAAGCCTATAAAAACATTGAGACACAAATCCTGTTTTGTTTCATCCTTAAAAGCCAAGGTTTGTTGAATGTCCTGTCTATCGGTTTTGTCGGCGTTTCAAAAAACATTTAGGTCGGATATGATCTTGATCTAATCAAAATGAGGTGTGGTCCATTTGGACTCTGGTCTTTGCCCTGTATCATGTTAATGTTGCTGTTTTCTATCTAAATTAAACTTGACTTAGTTTTGTGATTGATGTCGAAATGACTAATGACCTTCCTTTCTTGGCGATGTTTCCTGATCTGCATTTCATCCAAAAAGTTTTTGGCTCTTTAACCGACTCTTTAGTCTGGCGTTTTGTTATGTTTACTGTTCATAAATTAATAGGTCGCCGGTCAACTTTACCACATATTTCTCAAGGCATTGCAAGGCCAAAGAAATACCTACACAATTTTGTTGTGGTTGATTTTAATTTTACGGTGGATTTATAAATATGTGGCCATGCAAAAGGTTGCATTTTGATGTCATTTTATTTGGCAGCTTATCATTACACGTGTCTCAGTGTATGGCTTATGAATGCATTAAAATCGTTTCATGGAAGGTTAAACATCATTAATTTTACGTGCGAACGAATTATAAAAGGATAAACTTTAAATAACTTTTGTTAATTGCCGCATGAGACATTTGAGATATCAATTTTTAAAGAAAAGTATTGGCTTTCTGAGATTATCGCTACTTGGAACGTTTCTTTGAATGTATTGAGTCGTTCATGTGATGGAAAATTTTCTGTAATTTAACACCATACTGCCAAATAGCAAGATTTGCAATTTCGTGACTCCCCTTCTGGATTGAATCAACGTTTGTAATTGCATGAATATCGGGCTAATAGGATTTTGGCAGGAAATGAATTGATATCTATTTCTTCCTGGATATGTTTGTGAATTGTAAAATGAGCTGATTTTCAAAATGGATATAAAATTTTAGGTAGGCGATTTTGGTAATGGTTGGATAACAGAGCAATAATACATTCGGACTTGTACTTGCCATTACAGATATTACCACACCTACCACGAACTTTGAATCTCTTGTATAACATTTGAGCAGATTCAACCTTATAATCCTCTGCAGCACAAGGCCACACTAATATTATCATGATTTTGGAATTCTATTCATGTCATTCTTTGCATAAGTTTACTTTTAAAGTGCATTTGACTATCAGATTGTTACTGTCGGTACAAATAGCTGATATTGATTTTGTAAGCATAATACCAAATGATGACAAACTTTGTCGGACTGCGATAGGAGCAAATATGTTTGTAATTTGGAAAGGTGGAGGCTGAATAGGTGTCACCAATTTGGTGCATTTGGGCAAAAAAAAGTTTTGTTTATCAGACGGCTGACAGATTTTCGTAGGATTCACTTTTACAGATAACAAAAGATTTATTGATTCCGTCTGCGATTCCATGAACATGTTTACCACAAATGTGTTCACAGAAATCTGCGCATCAGACAAACAGATCTATTTTGCCAATTTATTTAGAGCAACAGGTGCTTTGGATTGTGGGGTTCGGAACAAATATGGAATTTTAATATTTTATCTTTATGCTACAACGTGATGAAGAAGTCTGTTACAATTTATTATGATTTTTACGCACTGGAAGTTCGCGCATATTATTTCTAACCAAGATTTTGATGACTTTACTAATTGTGGGATTAGCTCTTGCGTAAATATGAGCGTTACAAATGAATAGGTCATCCACGCTAAAATCAGTTCAAAAAGCAGATGGTCAGGAAGGGTTCATTAATTAGTGAGGCTCACGCAACTTCAACACACTTAAAATAGCGGTTAGATTGCGTGAAATGTTTTATTGTACTAGTTGCATGACATGCTGCTTTGTGTTTATTTACATCTTTATTGTGAATCACATAATGGGACGATGAACCTTTGTGCGCAGCATGTTAATATCTCTGCTATAAAAAATGGCATGCGTTTCAATTGTCGGCATTCGATGTGATGTTCTTATTTTTTTCTGAATATTATCATTTCGTCTCTTGATAACTATTTCGTTAATTTTTAGATTTTATGGATTTGCTATCAGCCATCAAAAACCTGACATGTATTTTGCTATCTGCTTAAAAATCCTGAATATTTGCAGACTAGACTAAATAAATCCATTTTTATGTTTGTTGTGCCGAACTTCATCCTGCGCGTCTGATTTATGAAATTTTGTTCCTATTCTATTAATTTTAGCAGAACTAACGACAACAATAATTTTGACTACTTCTTAACATCATTCCTTTGCTTTCTTTTCAGCAAGTCCGCCTGGAACGGGATGGAGAAACTTACAAGAAATGGGAAAACATTCCAATCCCCATATTTATGCAAGTCCACATTTTTAATGTTACCAACCCCGACGAGATTGCAAAGGGAGAAAAACCCATCATCGTAGATATTGGACCTTACGTCTATGAACAGCAACGAAAGAAAGTTAACATCACCATAAACGCCAACGATACAATTGACTACCAACAAACGATTGACTACTTCTTCCGTCCCGATGAGTCTGCCGGTACTGAGGATGACGTGATTTCAGTGCTTAATTTGCCATATGTGGTAAGAAAAATAAAACCATCTCATTTCCTGGTATGAGTACAAGTTAAAGTTTTAATGGCTACTTTATTTTTCCAGGGATTTTCTGTAAAAGCCATGAAACAATCGATGGTGACTCGGAATATTGCATTTGAAACGATTAACGAAGACTTTCCGAACGAAACTCCCTTCATTCTTAGTACCGTTCGAGAATTCCTTTTCGAAGGGTATGATGTTCCCTTTATAAAAACCTTGTCGTCCTTATCAGGAGAGCAATTACTTCCAAATAACACTTTTGGACTTTATTTCGGTGTACGTAACCATTTTCCATTGTATTTCCTAGATTCTTGTCAAACTAAAATTCTTTCTTTGCAGAAAAATGGCACAGCCAAGGACTGGTTATCCGTGTACTCGGGTGTTGAAGACAACACTAAATTCGGAAACATGGCGTCTTTCAATGGAGAACAAGAGCTTGCATTTTGGAATGATGATCCATACTGTAACATGATTAATGGGTCGGATGGAGCCCTTTTCCCACCCTTTGTCACAAGAGATAGGAGATTGGACATTTTTAGTCCGGAACTTTGCCGTTCCCTGTATCTTAAGTATGATGGTGATGTTGTCCTCCAAGGGTTGAATGGTTATCGGTTCACTCTTCCCATGTCGGTGCTGGAAGATCCAAGGAAAAACGATGCCAATAAGTGCTTTTGTACGGATCCCGGTAAGGAATTTGCCAATTGTCCGAAGAAAGGGTGCGTATCAATTGGAGAGTTGCCGTAAAGGTGGGTAGGGTGGGAATTTGTTCTTTTAAAGATGATACATTCAGACCTTCAACAAAACTAATTTTTTGTCGTATTTATCCAGGCGCCCCAATTGTCGTTTCCCTTCCTCATTTTCTGGACGGTGATCAGGAATATCTGGACGGCGTTGTGGGTCTTCAACCAAATCGGACCCAGCATGAAACTACCATTAACACTTGAACCGGTAAGATATATTATTGTTGGGCACATTATTATCCTAATTCACACGCCATTTTAATGCTTCTTTCTCAGACATCCGGAGTCTTGTTGGAGGCCAAGAAACGAATTCAAATCAATATTGCCGTCGCCCCGAACAAGAATCTTCCTCCGTTGAAAAAGATGCCAAAAGTTCTCCTCCCCGTGGTGTGGGTGGATGAGGTTGGAATTAAAAACTCATTTTTATTCGAATTAATAGATTTAATTATTAATCAAATCACGTTATTTTTGCAGTCTGCCGCATTAACGGAGGAGAGCGCATTAAGGATTTATAAGAAACTTATCAAACCCCAGGAAATTGTGGGGGCAGCCAGTTGGGGAGTATTTGGCCTGGGTTGCTTGCTCATCCTGGTCTCAATCATCATCTTCGTCGCCCGATCCCGAAAGGATAATTACAAACCATAATTAAAACGACGAAAATTGCGGTCAATTAATAACGATTTTGCGAATTTAGTCCATTTTGCAAATCTTGTTCAGTAAGCAAGCCGCATTACTCAGGCAGGCATTCGTTACTTTACTCGATTTTTGAGTCATTGTTTAAAAAATCAATTTTAAGTTTATTTATTATTTATTTAAAACTCAGCATCAAATTACTTGATGCAAAAATGTTGTTTATGTGATTACCGTCAGCTTTTCTGCATTTCTTCTCAGAGCGACATTGTGATGTATATATTATGTAGTTGCTTAAAAAATGAGTCACGAATAAATTTATGCTGAGCGATATTATTTAATAAAGTCTGTCTTTGTTGTAGAGGTTATAAATAAAAGATAAGCTAGTAATAACGAACAAGTCAGTGATCCAGCCTAATTAGCCGGGCACTGACTTGAGACTCAAACGTTGAGTATTATAAAAAGAAATTAAATATAGAAATTACATACATGGACCAAGAAATGGATTATAGTCCAAAAATATTTAGATACTAAATCAAAACATTTGTGACATAACACTTTAACATGATTACTATAAAGTGCCATAAATATAGAGATATATTTTATTAATGAGCTTTTGTCAACTAAAACAATAGATTGTAGAATTCCCCGTAAAAACAACACGTAATAAAAAAGTAAAACAAATCTCAGCAGGTTGAACATTCTCAGACATTCTTATTCCATTTACTGTCACGGAGGATATCATGTATTTCGGTTATCCTTACATTTACTGCGACACTTATCAAATCAAGGTCATTCATTATTTTCATAATTTCTTGTACCTGAACTTTACCTCGTACCTTAATCAATTAGGAACTAATTTACTTGAATTGTCCCGAGTTACCGTAATATAACCACATCATTTTGTGTCATACAGTAAAAAGTAATTAAATGTAGATAGACCAAACTATTCATGGGCTGACCAAGCACCTTGAGATATAAACATGAACAAGTTTGTTACATGGTGAGCTTATCAGTGTCTTTATGTGAGATGTCATTATTTAAGAAATACACTTATAGCCAGTAACTAGTTAACCCTTGGTTTGGTTTGACTGATTGGGTTAAAACATAAAGACTTCATTTACAAAATCCACCAGACAACGTTATGCAAGTGGTTTACAGTCAACTGGACAAGAGTTCATGGCATGAATCACAGTCTTGGTCTTGGTCTGGTCAAAATCTTTAGTGATAAATGTCTCAGTACAAAATTGTTCGTAGTATTTTAATATTTTGCTCCAGCCCAATTTTAACGCTTTTATCGATCGAGTTCTCCTAGCATTAGGAAAGTTTAGTTTAGTTCGTAATTCCTGAGAAATTAGTGATTTCAAGATTTCCAGTAGAACACATTTAAGGCTAGTAATTTTAGAACGCTAATTGTGATTAAGAATGCGTCGCTGCACTTTAATTCTTTTAATCACCGGATTAGCCGTGGTCACGTTGGGTATCGGGTTTGGAATGTTTATATTTCCGAAACTTCTGCAAAGGAAAATTAAGCAGGTAACTAATTTATTTTTGCAAATTTTTCCTATTTTGTTCATCATGATTAAATTGGGTCATTAATGAAACTAAGCTTATCTCAAAAGTTACCCCAATTCTGTCCTTTATCTCATTCAAGTGCGAACTTGACCCATGACCCAGATATGCATTAGTGTCTCAATTTTACTCGCTCTTATCTTTTTTGCAATGATTGACGACGCCACTCCATTTTTTCAGCAAATTCGTCTCGAACAGGGAGGAGATTTATATAATCGTTGGGTTGATATTAAAATCCCAATTTACATGAAAGTTTACTTCTTTAATATCACAAATCCCGAGGAGTTTTCTCAAGGTGCGAAACCAATTCTGAATCAAGTGGGACCCTGGATTTATCAGTAATTATCAAGCAATTATTGATTATCAATATGTGACTCTAATTATTGATAAATAACCTCTTTCCAATTTAGACAAAAACGCCAAAAAGTAGTAACTTACACCAATCCGGAAAATGACACGCTACAATTTCGTCCCAAGATTACATACTTTTTCCGTGCAAACATGTCCGAAGGACGAACGGAAGAGGATATCATCAACTTTGTTAACGTTCCGTTATTGGTGAGTGTTTGCAAAAAATTGGCACAATTTCCAAAGTTTTTAGCATCTTTAATTTTCCAGAGCGTGGTATCCCTAGCCATGAAAATGAGTTCTTTTGCCCGTTCCATGATCAAAGACATTGTTGACGAATTTGATGAAAAGCTATTTACTCAGAGAACAGTAGGAGAATTTCTTTTTAAAGGACATTTCGAACCCATGATTGAAGCCTTGTCTGAAGTCAAAGGCGAACAGATTATGCCAGACAATAGATTCGGAATATATTACGGTGTAAGATATTAACACATCTTTACACATCTTTAGGTATCATTGATATGGTGTAATTCTACAGAAAAACGGGACGGCTCAAGACCTGTTCGAAATCTATTCTGGCGTCGTGGAAAACGAAAAGTTTGGAATGACAATAAGCTGGAATAATAAGAAGGAGTTGGATTTCTGGGGCACAGAATTTTGCAATAAAATTAATGGATCTGATGGTATATTTCTTGCAATTATCTAAAATTGCGACAGATTACTTTTGAACACATTTACTTCCAGGTAGCATATTTCCACCATTCGTCTCCCGTGATAGGATTGTCCGCATATTTTCACCTGACATGTGTCGATCCATTTACATGACCTATGATCATGACGTGGAACTCAAGGGGATCCCCGCATATCGATTCACAACTCCCAAAGAAGTCATGCAAGATCCTCGCAT
>JAAXNX010002642.1:0-12810 GCA_036491905.1 Folsomia manolachei
CAAAGTGGATGGCATAATATGATTATTAGTAAGGAATCTTTAGAAGCTTTCTTTGATGTATGGAGCAACGGATAATGATCCCTCCATGAATCTTTTGTAAAGTGATCTTTATGGCTTTGGTTTTGGCAAATTTGCATATTCTTAAAATGTTTGTTTAAACTTTTATTCTTCCGGAACATGATTTTTAAAAGACAAATTGTGGCTGAGTACATCCACCTTCGATTTTTGACATTAAAACTTTACAAGGAAAGGTTACAACAAACTTTAAGAGAAGTGGAGTGCACTTTACGAAGTTTAGGAGAAAGGCAAAATTTCTTTTGTTCGTTTTTGACAACGGAAATGCAGCCTTTTAAGTGTTTTTGTGAGATGATGTCAAAATCAGGTACTACTTCTAAGAAATGTCAGTAACTTGTCAATACACCAGTACTGCAGTTGAAAACATAGAACCGTAATTTAAAATAGTTGTCAAATTCATTTATATCAAATAAAGTTATTTTTGAGACATGGAATAGATGAACCTTGTGTGATTTCTTAATTTAATAAATAAAATATTTTCAGAATGGTGTAAACATTAAGCAATTTCTGAGCCTGTCCACTAATTTCCTTACAATTTCCATGATTGATTCAAGTTCTCCAGAGTGACACTTTTTACACTTGTTACTAATTAGCTCGATGCATCCCCTCAAATTGTCATCCACACAACTTGGTTGTCCTCTGGCAAAACCGGTTAATTATTCAAAACGCCATGAATTTCAATGAAATTTTCAATCATATCAAAACTCAGGAAACACAGATACATCAAGAAAGAGATGATTTATCACTCACCTGCCTGTTTTACGAAAAAAATGAAGACGGGCAGGTAAATGCATTATAAGCTGAGCACCCATTCTTTTTCAATTTGGAAGAAAATTGTAGAATTTGAATTCCCACAGGATAAGAAACTGGATTGGATGGATGGACACATTGCATTGCACCCAACTCCAAGTTACTCCTAATGGCACTAAATAACGTAATATGATGCATCATTCTTATTAAGAGCGGAATTATTTCATCTGGCTGAACAAGAATTCCAGATTAATGCTGGACAGCAGTCTGGCATGGTCAAATGACATTTCTCAGGTAATTTGACAATCCGTGCGTGAGCACATTTTTCTGATTTTTGGTGCCAGTTGGAGAATACACCAAAAGTGAAGGTGACAGATTTTTATGAGATGAAGAATTCAAGAGACAGAGGCATTGTAATCTATTTAATTGTTCACTTCATTCCTGAAATGTGTCTGCTTGAGTACAATTATGTTGCACATCAATTCATTTGCGGGATGCTTTTGGGAAGGAAATTACAATAATTTTGGATCGCGATATTCCTAAGAATATTTGTGTTACATCGTAATATTTGCTCTTTTAACCGATAATCTGATATTGGTATAAAGTATTCATGCCTTACGTCCTTAACTTCAGTTTTCATAAAAATGTTGTCGGTAGTATAAAAGCATTTGTCATTCATGTCCATCTACATGAATCATAGATAATTACTTGTGATTCTGATTACATCAAAATATTCTTCCCTGTCGTATCTTTTAAAAAAGAGGAGTCGTGACTTTCGCATTTTTCTCCCTTCCAGCCTTCCACCCAATGCATTTACGTAATTTGAATTTATAATGATTTTGATGACCACTAGCCCGTTATTATTATGGATGTTTGCCACAAAGGGAAAAGTCCTCTAAAACTAAATGGTATTGTAATTGGTGTCTTGAACATGCAAGATGTTCAAAGTCTGATTTGACTTGATGGAAGTTGACAGAGACAGAGGACCCAGTGTCGCAGGACTTGAATGCATTTTATTTCACATCCTACACGAACCACAACCCTTTTATTTAACAAAGTGCATAAGTTAGTTGTAAGTAGACAAATAAGATACAATCTGTCTGAGTGATTGAGTGAGGGAGAACTATAGCACGAGCCGATTGTCACGTCATGGGGAGAGATTATTTGTCTCTTTGCATGCTGGACAGTCCAACCATGCAACCACCTGGACAACAATGAACCGGATGTGGACTGTTTGGAGAAATGTAAATTTTACCAAGGTGGCCTTTGTTTAAGTGTTAAAAACATGGGTTGCTACATGGCATGGTGGGAGACAAACTTTAGCATATGTCAACTGGACGCAGTATTTGTTTAAGACAATTTTCAACGGATTTACGTACTTATGCATTTAGGTAACAATGGCTCAATGACAATTCTTGCGTATCATGTTAACAAATTGCATTGCATGCTGTCTGCCGAAGACCTTACATGTTTAAAAAATCATTGATTTCTTATCAAATTCTTTCCAATGCTAAGTACACGCTTAAATTGTGTTTTTAGTGGAAACTGTCAATGTAAAAACAAGAAAAGACAGTTCATGGATGGCACTGTGAAATTGACTGTGTCACATCACATTCAAACAATTAACTTCGCACAGTATCAAGTGTGAAGTTAATTGTTATCTATGACCAACCTGCTTGTTTTGTTACTGGCAAGTTTCTAATTCTCGATTTGTAATTAATTACGCTTGTACTTCCGACTCCGGATTTATTTGTTCTTGGGTTTAATGGAAAATTGCAGTCAATCCCTTCAATTTTTGGTATTGAGCAGACATTTAAATTTGAATGGTATAAAATCAGTGTCAGCAATTTGGCGTGATTGCAAATCGCGTATAGTTACTTTCTTACTTAAAACAACGCCGTCACATTTATTTTATTGTTAGTAATTACCGTTAGAAGAATTACAATGAAGTTCTGTACGCACGTTAAGTGACTGCACCTATTTTTACTTCTGTCTGTATGTGCAAAAATTGCATAACTTTAAAAATTTATCTCGTCTTTTTCCACTGTAATTTGCCGACCCTATTTAAAACAGATATCAAAACTTGATCAAGCGATGAATTGAGGGCTTATTGAGGCATAGTTCGTTTAGTTTTATGATTGTTGAGCTTGAATTATTTCTCTCCTCATTCTTTTAAATTTCTTTACCAGACAAACTTTAGTGTTTGAATGGTTTGTGTTTTATATGATGAAAATAAGTCAAGCAATGATGACTGATGCCAATAATTGTTCATCGATGTAAATAAATTACCTGCAGCTCCTCTGGTCGGGCCACCCCACCCGGCTCTGTTATTTAAGGCAGGTACGTCATTAACCTTTAATGGTACTTTATGTAAAACAATGACAAAAAGAAGCGTTTACGTTTAGGATACCTGGTTCTAAAAGGAGAATTGCACCTTAAATCGCAATAGTCCCCTTGCAAAAGTCAAGACTTTATAGAAGTGTTGCATACCTTATAGTTCCCCACAGGGAAGCAATTCCCAGATTTTATGGTAAAACCACAAATCATAATACACATGGAACTTATAAAACACCAACTATTCAATGGCTTGGCTTTGGCTTGGTTAATGAAGTAATCGCATTGTGTTATATTACCTAATATAGGGCAAATCCTGTACGGTGTTGATTAATCTTTGTTCCTTGACAAAGTATATGGGTCTGAATTGTTTGGCATCTTTTAAATGCGTGATTCTCCCCATAACACAGGACAACGTCACAATATGCGGTTTTTGTAGAGGACTGTTGCTCCAAGAGGATTCCACAGCTTTGAATACCTACTTGCATACAATTATCTGTGTATCACAAAATTTCGTACATCTTTAATTTGCAAAACCAACCCAAACCATAACCAAACCCCATCCTGAGCTTGATACCTCTCGATGCTACTTGATGTTTGTCAGGGAGCGACTCAGATATTTTGAGGAATCCGCAAATTCTACCCCAAAAAAAGATAGGCACAGTATTACATATAAATTCGCATTGATTTCAATTAAATTAAACTTTCCTTTTTTGTTACGAATCGAAAATGATTCACACTGCAGTATGCAGTTTGACTTCCTTCGCTGTTCATCTCGAGGAGTCGTCGAGAATTCAAAACACGCCAAAACCAAATTCGCAATGCACAAATTACAAAAGTGACGCTACCCTTTGTTACCTGTGTTGGTTGGTTAGTTGGTTATATATTTATAGTGACTGGTGTGCATGTTGGGGATTAAGTGGTAATTTAGTAAGCGTGCCCCAAAAGGATAAGGAAGACAAATGCTGCGTCCCGGTCTGTTGCGCACATTGTGTTTTGTCATCTTGTTATGTTCTAGTTCTAAGTTGAGGGGTGGGTATTATATTTCCAAAAGTTGTAAGAAATCTTGGAAATCTTTTTTGATATTTCGAAATCTTTTCAAATCCAGTCGGGGCGAATGGACCTTACGAATGCAGCCAAGGGGGGCATGGACCTCATGACATGATAAAGAATGGGGTCATGAATTCAAAGTATCAGTGGTATAAACGGGGAAAGAAAACGTACGTCCCGGTCGTGATGGATCATTCTTACTGTAAAAGGAAAACAATGCAAAAATATGCTTACTTTATTTGTGACCTGAAATTTTAATTTGTCAAATTCGGTCAATTTCTACTTTCCAGCTTACAACGAGCACTCCACAATTGTGGCAGGATTACAAGAAATCTCTCAAAAAACTTGTATAGAATTTGACATTTATGACAATGAGGCGGAAGTTGAGGAAAAGGATTATGTATGTATTGGATTATTACGTTTTAATTATAATTATTTCTCTAAATGTTTTTTCTAACCTATATTTTAATATAACCAGGTCCAATTGTTAACAAATTATTTTAAAAATTATTATTATCTATTTAGGTCTACATTAATAAAAATACGAAACGAGGATGTTACTCTTATATTGGACGAATCGGCGGAAAACAGGCAAGATAACACTTTATCTTTACGGATATTTATGTAGGCAGTAGTGGTGGTTAGAGAAAATGAGTTTCCGATACGGAGTTAGAACCGGAAAGTGAAAATCCACCCACACTCACAAATTCGGGAATTATGAGCAAAAACAAAAACTTGTGTAAAAGAAAAGACAAACAGACAGAAATACGGAAATTCATAACGCAACACATTAGTTTACATCCGTTTTGTTTGGAGGCAAGTTTGCCAACAAAGTAGTCAGATGCTCATGGTATTGAAACAAGTTTTTGCGGAAACACATACATGAAGTGTAATCGACTGATCCAGGAATGTTACAGTGTAATGTTACATTTAAGCTTGGAGAAAAGATGCAGTTTGTGGAATTAATTCAAAATCCAAAACTTGTAACAAAAGTCACAGCTTGTTCCTTATCTGACTGCAAATTGATTAAACATCCGTCGCCACTGTAATTTTACCCACCACAACAAATATAGGCCAAGCCCTGAATAGGACAAAGGGTTCACCAAACCCTTATATTAACACTCCACTGGAATTCAGATTCTGAATCTCAATTTTGCAATAATTCCACGATATTCCTTTATTGCAAATAATCTATCCTTTCATCCTTAGGAAATTGGATTACCCGTAGGATGCATAAGCCACAGAACATGCAAGTTTTTTAGCACTTTTTTAAAACACTGATTTCATTCTTTAACATGATTTTAACATAATTTTTACAGCAATGCATGAAATGCTTCATGCTCTCGGATTTCGGCATGAACACGTTCGATATGACAGAGATGATTACGTTATCGTTTTGTGGGGAAATATTCGACAAGGTAAATGCGACAAGATTTTATTACAAATATTTTAAAAACTTGACACAACTCAACGCTATATTTAGGTAGAGAATCCAATTTTAAGAAACGCAGCCCTTCTGACCTAGTTTCCGGACCATATGATTACGAAAGTATTATGCATTACGAGAGAAAAGGTACTCGACACAAAGAAGTAATTTCAAATCCAGATTTGCAGTGCAATATTTTTTCCAGCTTTCTCCCACAATGGAATGGAAACCTTAAAACCTCTGGTGAGAACAAATTCATCCTAGTGTTGTAATTATTACGAGAAAGTGAATCCAACACAAGCTAGCTATTTTCGAAATTAGAATTTTTAACCTAGCCACCGAAATTCTGCCAATTCATCCATACCGTGAATGTGTGACACAGTTATGCAATTCAATTGCGTGTCTGTCATTTACATAATTTCACGTTCCACTACGGCACACTTGTATTTGGCCATGTAGGCATTCATGCGAGCTAATCCTACAAAATCCATCCATCCGAACTGGCTGAATTTTGCATACTTTATTTATGCAAAAGTGATTAAACCAAGGAAAATGGGTTAGGAGTCTGTCTAACGAACTATCTATTTCAAATGGTTGTTTCACTAACCATCATCACTACCATAATTTCATTACGTTCCGGACCCTAATATTTTATTAATTACAGAAACAAGGCGCAAAAATAGGTGTCCGTCAAGAAATGAGTTACTGGGATGCCCAAAAAGTTAACATTGTCTACAAATGTGGCGGACAATACTCTTCCAGTTCGGATGTCTCCGCAATTCTGGAGCACAGTCCGGCATTGTTCCGCTACCACGAGGAATCCGATCGAAATGAATCCCTGCCAATTGCGGAATACGACGATTTTAATCGAGAACCGGCAAATCCTCCACAAAGAGCTCGTGGAGGTCAAGGTCACGGTCCTGGGTTTGATAATCACCTTCATCATGATGATGGTGAAGACACCGGAAACCCCTTTGACCCTCCACCACCGCCGCCACCTTCCCGACGACCAAATCCCAACGACAATGAACATTTTGACGAGAATTCCGAGTCTTTTGCAGATGACCATTACGGGAATGAGGACAATAATCGTATCCATTACCGTAATAACCAAAGACCACAAAACCGGGAGCATTTCCACCAGTCACCCATTAGAAATGGAGACGAATTTCTCAACTATCTCACAGAAACTGATGGCCCTTCTAGGTCAACCAGTAGGAACTCGGATAATAACAATAACGATAATGGAAATGGTGCGGGACCTTTTTATGATGACTTTTACGACTTTTGAATTCACAGGAGTGCTAATAAATTAATTGTACTAATTGACCAAACAACTACAAGTGAAGGGATCATTGGTGTGTCTACTTATTTGGGAATTATGGCACACTACACTACACGAGAAATAGCAATTATTTTGTATTTTTGGTTCTCAAAGCTGAAACTATTCGGCGTTAAAGAAATTTCAAAAAAAAGTTGCTTCCGGCATTTAAAAATCCTACAGATTACGAAACATGTTACTGATAGATCAATGAAAACATTCCTTGAAATTCATGATCCAGTCATTTATCTTCCTTTTTACTCCTGTTTCATTCAATAAGTCATTTCTTAATCCTACAGTCACAACTCAGAAGTTCCTTCAGCTCTGCCTGAAGCAATTTAAGGAAGAGACGAGAAGAAGCATTAACCAATTTTTAAGAATGAAAAATTATTCACACCTTATAATTCAATACACAACCGTAAGCCGAGGTGGTACAAAGTGTTTATTATTACAGCAACAAAATCAACCCACCCAACAATAGACTTACAACCAGATTTTTGATATACCTTTAATTTCATAGAAACATGGTTTAGTAAGTCAGTGGCTGAGTTGCTTTACTGTCTGACCACCGGCAGCTCAGTTTGGTTCATGGATGACGGGCCTTTTGTTAAGGGATATATTTTGTAAGAAGGAAATCCAAGAAGCAATTAGTAATTGTCTGTCTCTTGTCGGGACGAGGTAGCTTTAAATTAAAGTCTGATTCTCAGTCCCATCCTATTTGTTAGTTCATGTTACACAAGTCCATATCTACGTTCCGCTGCACCTGTCTCATAATTTTGTATGATTTTGTCTCACCAACAGCCACCAACTGTTGGCTCAACTTTCCCAGATTTCTGACATAATGATCTTTTTCCCAGTTACTACTTGTGTGAAACGGGGAAGGTGGTCAAAGTTTTAAAATTAGTAATAATTGGCTTACAACACTCCGTACCTTAGCTTCCTTAAAGGGTGGGTTAGACAGAAGGATTTGTCCATAGTGACTTTCTTGTGAACTTTACCACGACGGCCTAATGCCTAATGCTTGGCCAGGTCGTTAGTTAATGTCTATTGTTTGAGTCATTCCGGCAGTTCTCGTGCTATTAACGACGTGGACATTACTGGATATAAATGCGGTTCAGTAAACTTGTCGGAAACGAGATGTTTCTCAGCTAGAATCAGATTTGGTCAACTTTGACTCAATTCATTTGCATGTTTCAAATGCTTGATACATAAAATGCTTTGTAAATTGTCTCTATCGTATGTATTTGTTAGTAAATGCAAGTTAAAAATCAATTAAGCAGTGGGTGATATGCAAGACAAATAGGATGGGACTGAGAATCAGACTTTAATTTAAAGCTACCTCGTCCCGACAAGAGACAGACAATTACTAATTGCTTCTTAAATGCAAGTTAAAAATCAATTAAGCAGTGGGTGATATGCAAGACAAAGTGACGTCGTCGATTTGCATCTTACGATGAACATCTGCATAGACTATTTGTAATATGTACATTTGAAATTATGTAAGTGTCTATTTTTGAATTAATTTCGCTAAAAATCAAATTAGGCAAGCGCTCTGATAACAATACTATCAGCATATAAGAATGCCGAGTTCCCAGAAGAGAGGCCAGAAGATAACAAACACCAAAATGTGCCAGCATCCAGAAGCCAAGCCATTCCTGGAAAAATTGCATGGACACTCATAACCTGAACTCTCTGAATGTTAGTTGGCTTTTGAACACACAAAATATAGTTCCTCAAATAGTGCAGAAATAATCCATAATTTCAAAATGAAGACAACGCCTTGCAAAATCCCATTTTCCGGCTACTTTTACATCGATCCTCCAGGTACGCTAAAATTTTAAATTATTATTTACTTAAATTATCCCAAATCCATTCTTAATCCATTTACCCTTGTTCTGATTAGGTTCTGGGAAAATCGTTAAAGGAATTTCGCCCAAGATTCAGAAAGAGATACGAGGTTTGAGTCTTTCAATATCATTTTAATCCCAATTTGTAACATGTATGACTTTTTAATTTCTTGTTACAGAACAAATTTTACTGGAGCGTCGACAAGACATGGTTAATCAGTTGTCGGCCCAGTCAGAAAATGGTGGTCAACACCAGCGTGGCCGTCCCCGAAAAAATAATGGTAAAACACCAACTTCTGGAACGGTAAAACAAGATAATGCTCCAAAAGGAGGGCAAAACAAAAGGTAAATATTTTGTTATAAAATATTTTAGTAATTTGATTCTTATCTTAAAGTATTTGAGATGCATGATTTATGTTAATTTTACAGAATGCAAACGGCAAGAAAGACAACTTCAAAATCTGCTGCAAAAGTTGTTACGAGGTCATCAAGTCAACGCTATAATTTGCGATCCAAGAAATCCACACCACTGAAAGATGACCGGTCCATTATCGTGGTTGAAGCAGTTAAATCTGGCGACAATAGTGATACGTCAGGTGACAGCTCCAATTAGAAATTCATAGCTTTATAATTAACTACCGAAATGTTACTTAATTTGGGTGGAGTCTTTTCTCAAACCTGGTGTTTTTTATAATTAAATAGACTACGCTTAATTTTCGACTGTTGTCTCTTGTCGTACAAAGACATTTATATTCCTGTGCTTACTTATGTTTACTATGTAAATTAATTACAGAACCTCGTGAATTTAGCCAGGATCGGTTAAAATTGTTATACATGTATACAAATCTGTATTATAAAAATACATACTGTGCCTTGTAGATTGTTATGAAATTGAAAACAATTAGTAATAAAATCAATTTAGCTTTACCGAATCCTGGAGAATGCAGATATTATAAATCCCTTGCAGTAACTCGAACATGACTAGATATTTGTGCAAAACATCATCCGCAAATTAATTTCAATTCGCAAAGTCTTTGTATTCCATCCAAATTCTCATTCATTCATAACCTTAGAAAGGAGTTCTAACCGATGAAAGATTTCTATTTTGTTCTTGGGAGTTTAGAGATGAGAGAGAAATGTATTTGTGTGTACTAAAATTTTCCTACACCAGAATTGTTAACCACCTCAACTTAGAGATCTGTATAAGCAAGAAAAGAGTAACCTTCGTACAACATTGGTTTACTTGTTGGGATTGGTGGTTAGCGTTTGGTGAGTACATAAGTTCTTTGAAATCTCTCTCTAGCCTCAGATCGGCTCCAGCTCTTGCCAGATCCACATCTAGACATTTTTTCCCAAAGCAAGATTTTTTGTGTCCAACCCTTGAGGACAAAGTATCGTTATTAGAGAACAAGTCACATTATCATAATCGCAACTCATCCATTTCCACTCCGTCGTCGTCTTTGTCTCATGTCATCTTATGGGATGAGAGAAAATTGAGACGATTTATCAAAACAAGAGAAAGGACAACTGCTAAACGACCAAAGTGTTATTATCTTTGGTACTGGGTCTCATTAAGGAATGTACAGACATTTACAGCGTTTCGGCTATTCTTACGCCAAGAATCTTGGTTCTCAGTCCTGGACTGATTGTTCTATTTGAGTTGGTCTTGTTTGTGACGTGGTTAAATTAAGCACAACGTGAGAGTGGATGGTTAAAAGAAAAGTGGCTGGAACTCAAACAATTACTTGGGTTTGTCTCAATTTTGTCAAAGTGAAACTAAACCAACAAGTTCACAGAACCAAGGAATTGAGTGGTACACGGTAATCATCATTATTTTTGTGCATCTTTGTTCAAGTCATTGTGGGAGTGGGAGACACCGGTCTAAATAAATAAATCTTAACATAAATCACAGTGTACTTAGTGGCTCATTACTCTTTGAGTAAAGTTATTTATTTGGTTCCTCTTCCGTAGATGTGGTACAGTGTGTCTTTTATTTGTAAAGGAAAACCGAGACATTTTTAACAAATACCGAGTTGTCTTGAGCAATTAAGGTACCTGAACACTGACGTAATTCCTCTTCTGATGATATAATTCAAATATTAGCGTGAAAATTCCAGTACTCAGGCTTTGCCACTATGTGGCTATTTTGTGCCATTGTGCAAACCTCGGTAGGAAAAGGAAAACAAGGATTTTCTTTCATTTAAGTTCTTACTTTCTCCAATACTTCTCTATATTGATTTTGAATTACGCCTGGGAAGATTACAATGAAGAATTAGTTCTGTGACGAAGATCCTACCCCAATTTTTACGGAATCCTTTAATTCGTTCGATGAATTGGAATCTAATGAATCAATAAAGAAAATATCTCCGCGAAATGAAAACCATTACTACCCACACAATGAGAAGGTACGCTGGAAGCCTTCTTCTCCTATTGACATTGTCCTCCTGTGCCCACCTGAGTTTGGGATATCCTTCGATTTCCAAGTCCTTTCCCACAATTCCAGAAGTGAATGATTCTGCCAAGAAAACTCTTCCATCCCAACAAATATTGGCAATTACATCCTCCACACAGACTTCGCCTCCGATCCAATTCCCATCCCAATCAAAGTCAACACCGGTTGGAGTGCCCATGTCCTATTCACAGACTTTTCCACCTTCATCTTCCTCCAACAAGTATAAGTTTTTGTATGTCAAGAAGATGAAGAATTTTCTGGATAATAGAGAAACCACCACAATCCAAACTACTGAGAAAGTCCAACTTTCTCCAACAAATGTGACGCGACAGATTGGAAACTCATCTGGGAATCTTATTTCATTGGATTTGCATCAAAAAGTAACGGAGGGGGAGGAACTGAATCTGACTCCAAAGGTGGGAGTAGGGGCAAGAGTGACAGATGTGAATACAAAATTCGGATTCCAAGCAGGATTGTCATCGTCAAGTTTGGAGTTACCCCTAGCCAAACCATCAATACCGAGTTTTGTACATCTGACAGAGAATGAGGGACCCAAAGCCCATGTCAATTCGGATCATGATGATATCCAAACTCAAACCGATGCCAATTCCGATACAAATACACTTCAACCCGTAAAGGAAAATGGTAATGGAAATTCCTTCACTGACAACAAAAGAAAGAAAGTTGGAGAAAGTTTCGTAATAAAGAAGGTTTTAGGAGTAAGCTTACATTTACCCAGTAACAAGAACAGTCTACCAGATACTCAATTTCTTACAAAAGATAACAACACTGACACAGGAGAGGATGGAACTAATCGGTGGCGTAGTCATGTTTTTCTGGATTCTCCACCCACTACTAAGGGACCTGAGAAGAATTCAAATTCAAACCTAGGTGTGCCACTTGTTTCCAAAACAAGGCAACCAAATGACAATGTTGACACTTCAATCCAGTTCGACACGAGCGACCATTACCAGAACCTGGAGAAAAGCAGAATCTCCCAGGATAAGAATGGACCTCTGAAAAAAGTCGAAGACGATTCTACTCCAGATTTTGGTGGTGATCTTTACTTTACTAAAGATCTTAAAGAACAAGGTCCCTCCTGTTACCACCCTGTTCTTGTCAATCAGGAGACCTTCTTGGAGAATGGAGACTCTGACAGAACGGGTGCGGTTCCCAAAGACATGGACAAATGGGAGAAAAACCTTGTCAAAATGAGTCAGTGTGTCGCAACTTGTTTAGAGGGAAGCCTCCGGAAGGACTATGATGTAAGTGGTTTTTGCGTAAGGATGCATTTGTCAATGCCAGGCTATGAAGTGTGTTGTTTTCCATCGACAACCAACCCATCTTTAAATAGCTCCCCACAATTTAGGAGACTACAGACTTGTGTAGTTTTGCATTTCACTTCAAATTTCTAAAGTTTAGTCCATTTCTCACTCACTGCAAGAAATATCTTGCTCGTCCAGTCCACCCTGTTTTTAGTCGGTTTATAGTTTCAAAGCAAAACTTTCTTCTGTAAAATATCTCGTGATTTTTCCCCGTTCTCACTTCCTTGCTC
>JAAXNX010002643.1:0-12809 GCA_036491905.1 Folsomia manolachei
AAATTTTAATAAAAATTAGAAATAAAAAAATACACCAATAGCTTTAATAAAAATTACTCCAGGCTGCAGGATCGTATTCCAACATCTCATAATTTATAAAGCAGTTAAGCATAGTCGAAACCACGGTTTCGGTACTTGTACGGTCAAATGCATACACGGTCAGATACTCACGGTCAAATGCATACGGTCAAATGCATACGGTCAAAACACCGTGTACCGGAGGCAGCGTCATAAATGGCTTCAGGACATGGAATTGGGGATGGGAGTTTGATCTCTAGATAGACTGCGGAGGGATTTGATTTGATTTGATTGAGATTTATTTATCGGAATTAAGCAGCAATTTGAATACATGTAAGAAATTGATGGGCTCGGCCACGTCAATTATTAGGTATAGAAAGACTAGCCAATTGAATTAAGAAATATTAGTATAATTTTAAGATAGGAAAACCTTAACAGTTGGATGCAAACACATACTACCAATCGACCAATGATCGCTGGCTGCCTTTCGGCGCCCGGTATGCAGCCCTGGGGCTTATATATGAATACCAAATTTGAAAGGAGATATGCCAATTAGGAAAAATTTAAATAAATTATTAGTATAATTAGAAGTAGACTACCGAAGCCAGGTTGGATTAACTTGGGCAGCTGAAGACCAACTACTCAAGTCCGGCTGAGGGAGTTCCCTTCTTGAACTTGGAGGGTGGTTGAGAGTGGTGTAACTCTGGAGGGTCCTCAGAAACTCAGCTTGTCGTTGCAGGCTCCGGACTGTGATGGGACTGTGTGGGTGTGACTGGAGCAGGGAAACACTAGGGAGAGAACGGTGGGTGGACTAGGCCCAGACGAACCAATTTACGAGACCTGCGCTAGGCCGGAAAGTTTGATTTTCTATGTCGACATAAACCCATCTGATCCGACACCAACAACGACTACCATGCCCAGTAGTAGCACTTTGAATCCAGAGTTCTTCAGTTGCAACAATAGGAGCAATGGTAAGAACTCCATGTTTAACTGGTTGCTATTTTGTGTTAATAAATTTGAATTTATTCAGGGCTGTATCCCTCTGACTGTTCTTTATATCTTGGATGCAATGATGACGACATGTCCATTTTCAGTTGTTCACGTCCCAAACTGTTTGATCCTTTCAGTTTAGTTTGCTTGTTTCCGGAGGAGGTTGAATGCCAGACGTCCTGTTCTGATCGACCTGATGGAACTTATTCTCATCCGCATGACTGTGCTCTCTACATCCTCTGCAGGCATGGGTCAACTTTCCTGGACAAATGCCCACTCCCATTGCTATTTGACCCATCAGTCTCCAATATGGTGCAGGAGTTAAAGTAGGGCGAGATAAGGCTTACCTGTTCCCAATACAAAATGGATCCATGTGGGAGGTGGACCTGGTTGCCATGACATTTAAAATTATGGACATCCGTCTTCCTCCTTTTGAACGATACCCTTCAGTCATGACGGATGGAAGGTTTATTTTCGTGGTGACAGGTTTTAATAAGAGTTCCCAATTTCCGAATAAGGACGGATTCTTTAAAATTGACCCAGTTGCCATGGCTACCGCCTTTATTCACGTGGATAATTGGCCAAGCTTCCATTGGCCACCGCCTTGTGCCTATGCACCGTCTTTCGGGAGGATATACTGCTTCGGAGGAAAAATGAAGATAAAAGGCGGATTTCTTTTTACGGATATTCGGAAACCGATCCATGCTCCGATATTCCATTTCTCAGGATAAATTTAATCCTGACATCAAGCCTCTCGAGTTTCATCTTGCAAATGGCTCAATTCAATCGCATAACCATGGAAACATCTTCTACTTTGTGGGATATCTCCGTGGCTCTAATATTGTTGTGGAATACAATTACGGCAACGACCACGCCTTTTTAGCAGCTCAACCGACCTACACCACTTCCAGCATCCCTACGATAAAATATGATCACTATCTTGTCCTCATTTGGGGCCAGTGTAGGGATGGTTTTAATATTAATCAGGATATCTTACTGTTTGATTTGGAGTCCATGCACCAAACCAAGCTGGCTACTAAACTACCCATCAGTCTCGGATTCGGAGGTGCCGTAAACTACGGCAAAAGCGTACTTGTTCCCAATACAGAATGGATCCGTATGGGAGTTGGATTTGTATGGGATGAGCTTCAAAATTGTGCCGCATACTCTACTTCCTAAGTTTAGACGATACCCGAGTATAATGACGGATGGAAGGTGGATCTTTGTGGTGGCGAATTTTAATATGAGTGGCACATTTCCGGATGAGGAAGGATTCTTTAAAATTGATCCGGTTGCTAGGTCGGTGGATTTTGTGCATGTAGAGAACTGGCCAGTTTATGAGGAGGCACCAAATTGTGTGTATGCTGGCAAGGTTGATAGCATTTATTGATTTGGATGAAGGGCCCGTAATTCGGTGGAAGGGATGATTTTCGAGGACAGCAAGATTTTCTTCTTTAGTCCGGGTGATTAGGATGAGGAGAAAGTGCAAGGAAAATGTTTGTATTTTAATATTTTTAACGGTTTCCTAGGTGACAATCCCAAACCAACTTTGACGATTGAGTTGAACGACAGTGAAGTATTTGTGGTAATATTCCTGTTTCTTTTGGGAATTCTGGCAATCCTTGGGATCGGATGGTGGATAAGACACTATGGAACAAAAGAGAAAAATAAAGAAATCCAGTCTGTAATTTGGGATGCGGATACAAATTGTGAAATGGAATAAAGTTAAAGGTGGGTAAATGTTGTGTGTTCTTGAATATTGAAAATAACTTTCTTTACCATTTTAGTATATGATTTGTATTTTGTTCTTTGTTATCATCATTTTACCTGAATGACTCGTATCTCATGGACACAAAAATGAAAGAATCTGTAAAAGATATTAGTATTGCGCACATTGGTTTTAGTACAAACTTTAAAATAGTGAATCAAGTTTGATTTAGTATTTGTAAAGTCATCCCATGCTGTGACTATGAATCAAGCAATCATCTGCTACACGACGAAGTTCAAGTTGATTTTTTAAGGTCAAGGGTAAGTGGCAATTGTACATATTAATGAGGTGCCCATTTACACACCTCATTGCGTAAGCCAACAATATTAATTAAAAAATACACTTGGACGGTTCCAATAATTAACTATCCGTCATGTAGCATATATTTTATTAAATATGTACTTGAGATTGATAAGTTGGCACACCATTATCATTCCACATTTACTGATAAGATACTCTCATTCAGATATTGACATTCCGCCACTCCCTTCCACGTAGCTTGCCAGTCATGTTTTAATACTCATTGTCAATCCCACAATTTTCATCTTTAAAATAAAATGGGAAAAATAAAATGGGTTCCCTCATCGTCTGGACGGTGGCCAAGTAAATCCCTTAAATGCGGTAATGACGGGCCAGATGACCTCTATGTAATTAGAGTTCACTACGAAGGAGGAGTCATTCCCGGCAAGCTGCACAAAGGACATGGAAAGGCGTACATTGTAAGTTCATTAACAAGTTCCTTGATTTTTACACTCTTCATAAAATAATCGGCATTAATTCACTTTTCTAGCCAATGAATGGAAAGGAGATAGCAGTAAGATTTCTACTTCCTTAAACTTGACAACAAGATATTTAGAAAACTTGAGTTAAGTTTTTTGTAGGAAGACAACTACGAAGTTCTCGTAGCCACTAATGACAAACTAAAATGGAAATCAGCCAGTAGTGGTGACGTTCCTTCGAAGGCTGTAAGAGGAGGTAAATCCGAAGGAGGAGAAACCCTCTATATTGGAAGGGCCCAGCATTCGGATACACTTGTCGTTGGGAAGGTTCATCCTTCCCACCAGGTACGAGTACTCAGTATGTGGTGCATCTCTCAGTCAAGCGTCAAATAATGAATAATAATGTTGAATGCAAGGTATTATACGCCTCATACGGAGGGGATGAGCTGAGCTTCACTAGCTACGAAGTGCTCTGCTACAAGAAAGCTAAACGTCACGAACACTCGGATTCGGACACGTCAGACTTTACATCAGACTCGGATTAAGATTATGTGTTACATGATGAATTGCTTCATTCAATCAAAACCAGAAATAAAATCAATTTGTTGTCGAGTTAATTGTCAAAAATGTTAAGCAGGCAGGAAGTATTTCATTTACACTTAAAATGTTCTGCAAGTCTTTCAACTTTATAGAAATGATTTCTCTAGTGGCATATCTCCTTCAAGGTCAGATATCTTAAACTCACGAACATGCCATCCCAGTTCTTTATTTACCTGAAATTAAGCTCCTGTAAAAAAACTGGAGTTAACAATTTTAGAATACGGTAAAGTTAAAACTGGGTCCGTGCAGGTTCCTCATAAAACTTACATTGAAACTTCAAGTGACCTACATCCTCGCCAAACTTCCCATCTTAAACCACGGCGTCCGTCTCTGGTACGACGGCCAAGATTCCGTTTACCTATTTGGAGACACTTGCTTCCAAAAGGCACAACCAAGGTGCCATCGTCTCCTACTCCATCTCCCAGGACACTGTCAATCAACTCGGGACCCTTTCAAATAGAGCCGTCTCCCTGCAATCCGATTGGGACGGAAATCTTTTCTATTTTGGTGCGTATAATCGTAACAGAAACTTAATCTTTCAACCACAAACCAGAATATTGAAATATGATCCTCTCAAAAAGGTCGTAATTGAGCGACTTCCCTACAACCTCTTGCACAACCCAACCATCAAATTGAACAATGACACAGTTCTTATTACTTTTTACCTACTTAATTTTATTGAAATCCAATTCAAATATTCTTCATATTCCATAGTAAACTTTTATGGTTTTTGTTATAAGAAATTAAATTACTTAACAAAAATGATTCAAAATGAATGAAAATGTTCAGAAAAGTTTCAAGTATTTAAATTAAACACAAATTTATCAATTCGTTCTTTTATGTCATCCTCATTTTCTCGGACGAGATTTACTTAACAGCACAAATCCATCTTTTTTTCGGATACATAGAAAGGAAGCTGTAACATGAAGAAGACAAAATCACAAATAAATCTTGTTTAAAAGTTTGTCCAACTATTCAAATGTTTCCCATACTATCCCCTCCACAGCAAAGGCTACACATAAAGCCATAGCAATCCCTGTTGGATGAGCCTGTATCGTCCAAACAACTTATAAAGTTACATAATTTTAAGGATTCCTTATAAAATCTATTGCTTACGGCAAGCATTCCTTTTAACTCGAATTGGTCCAACGGCGTTAACCTGGCTGCCAGTGGAGTTACCAGATTGAATGTTCCAATGTTTGGGATCGGCTTTAATTTTCACAAATTTCCTTCTTTTTAAAAAGTTGACAAGAATTCATAACTTAAATTTCTGATACTTACCAACATAACGAGTTGGAAATTTGTCCTGTGGCATTGAAACAACCAAGTAAACACCTATGGCGAGGACAAAAAGGATAGATTTTCCCAACATTTTGTTTTTGTGGAAACTTTTTATTTTATGAGGGTTGTTAAATTTTTTTAAATTTTTGATTGAGAAGAAATTGTATGTCCAGAGTATTCCAGTAGTGTGGTCCAGATCTGTCCAAACACAAGAATTTGTATGCTCCTCTTTACATAGGTTTTCACGAAGTTTCATGACGAAGTTTATTGACCAGAAATGAACTCTGTGAACCAGGATATCAACTCATTATCATTTCTGGTCCATCGTTGTTTTGTTTCCGGGGGTAGAAATGATTTTTGAGCTAGGAAAAGGTTCCATAGAACTCCAGCTCAACGAATAACACCCTTTTCATGAACAGGGCATGTAATCACTCAGGAATCCGACTTGTTGACGGCAGAGTACGTAGATTAGAATGAAGGGAGGAGTACGTCTCTTAAATATGTTGAATTAAAGTTGATAACATGCTCTCTTATTAATTGATGCTCAACTGTCTGGAATTAACTCGAGTAAAACTCAGTTTAGCATTTGGATTAACGAAATCTTTATTTATTGCTGAAAGAGCTAAAGTTCACTACTCTGTCGCACAGTAAAAAATGGAGCAAATTATTGAGTCTCTAACCACACATAAACACTGAACAAGTTAACTTCCCAAAAGTCAATGAACATGTCCCATGGAATTTCGTGAAAAACCCATGCCTATGGATTTGGAAGCTTATACATTCTTGGTCTATGTGACTAATCCGGAGATCAATTAAAACTTTACAAAAATTATTCACACCCTTTTCACCAAATTTGAGAATGTCCTACAATCAGTAAAATGAAATTCATCACAAATAATTGTCTTAAACATCCAAGTAATAAATTTGTAATAAATTTAATTCGCATGACATAATTAAGTTTGGAATAAAAGATTGATTCATTCAATCAATAAATAGCGTCAAGTCCAATTTAGTTCTCTCCGTGGAATTGCAAGGCACCCAAATGTTCCTTTACATAAAAGTTATGTCATTATTCAAATTTATATCAAACAATAACTGATGATTACTAATTAGGCACAAACTTACGATCCAGCTCTGGTCAAGAACACATTTCTCTGTGTCTGTACTACGTTGCTATTCTCACAAATAATGTCACCCAGCGTGCGGCGACGAATGTGTTGAATTTGATACTCCCAAAAACTTCCAGCTTGCCCTCCATGTGTGAAAAAGAATCTGTCTCCATCCTTTAACTTTTTGAATTGAATTGCCTAAAATTCGAAACTTATACAATTTTATTCTTACTCGGGTTGAAATTTACTTTTAAAATTTTTAAATTTGAAACACTAACTTTTAAACAATTAAAGGTCGGGCCAGTAAGCGCTCCTGATGCTGGAACTTCCACAATCCCTCCAGAGAAGAGGTCAATATCCTCCGGAGAATTATAAAGGGATTGCAGTTTAGCCCAACTCTCAGCCCCTATCTCCGCAGGTTTCTGACTCCAGCTGCTACTTACTGAAAGGTCACAAACTCTTCGAAATTCAAAGAACCCCGGAAGGCCATGATCACGACCTCTGTGAAAGTTCCGGGCAATCAAATCCGCTCCAAACTCTTCAGTTGGGAGACGAAGCACGAAATTTGTGAGATCTTCAGTCTATAAATGGTTCATGATTAATACAAATTCGTTGAATTAAATACATTAACCATACCACAAATGGATCATAAGTTTGCGCATTTTGGCGCAAAAGTCCATCCAGGATATTGCTGTAACCTTGGCCACCATTTGCCGTGACTTGATTATGGACAAAGAAATTATCCCGGATTCTGTAGGACCCTACCATCTCCATATTTTTGTACAACTGAATAATTCCGTTTATGAAGGTGTGACCGAATCTGGGTAATTATTTAAATTATTCAAAATATTTCTTGACCAAATAAATTTTTGTCTACCTGTATGCAGCATCTGCAAAAGCATGAAATACCGTAGATTCCGTATCACTGTCATAGACAGACGACCAGTCGCGTAGAGTTAGGCCATACTTGTTCATAACATCTTGACCCAGTAGGGTTTGCAGGTATTCACCATAAACTACATTTTGCCATTCGGCAATTACAAGACGACGCGTTTCCTGGAAGATCTGCTCATCGGACCAGAACGGCATTAATGCATAGATTCCGTCAGCGATGCGGTTGTGCTCTCGAAGCCATACTAGAATATTCAAACTTTAAATTATCAGTATTTTGAAAACATTAGCCAAATTAATTTACGCGTATGCATCACAAGAAGTCCGGGCATTTCATTGATTCGGTCATCGCCACCAAGGAATGTTCCCATTAACATGGGTTTAATACCGAGAAGAGCTTCAATTTCCGCGTTGGTTGGTGGGAAATTAGGATTTCCGGCATTGGTACGAAGTTTACCTACACATTAAACGGATTATTTCAAGCTGTTTCATAGGAATTAGTCGTAATTGAGTTCAAACCTCTTTCAAATGATCGAACGAGTGAACTTCTTTCATCTTCTGATCCATAAACATTTGACGCGTCGACGTAATGCGTTAAAATGTTGAACTGTTCACGCACCCCGGTTTCCGCTACAGAACGATTTGATATGAAATACACTGTGAAGATGAATGTCCAAGTTTTAAATAAATTACTCGGAAAGCAAAATGTAGTTGATCGCGTAAATGCCATGCATCTTTGAGGCTCTAGAAGGTTTGAGTAGAAAGAGTCATTGGCATAAATCTGAATTGGCCAGCAATCCACGTGAGATACGCCATGACAGCAATGTTTGTCTAAAATACAAATCAATTACATTTTAATCCCATTCACAAAAAAACATTCTCGAAATGTTCACCTCCTTCTGGTGTCAGGGAAATGTCGTGATCAACAAATTGTCCGAACTGAGGCTGCAAAAATTAAATGGCACATTAGAACAATGAAAACATAAATTTCGTTTTATAACTAACCAACATATTGGTAATCCTAGTATCAGGCTTGATTAGATCTGGGTGAACAGTTGTACTGATAAGCCTAGGATTTGGTAGAGATAGCGGAACTTTAGTCCCGTCACCACCGCGTTGTCCATTGTAGCCTAACATATTTTAAAAAAGATACTTAAACTCAAATTACACCATTTGTTGCTTACAGAATACAATTACTCGACAAAAAGACAACTTAATTAACTTACCATCCGTATAAACTGGAGGAAGCAGTCTGCCAATAGGAGTGTATGACGCACCCCACATCGGATTCGCCAAATTGTTACAGGTCCCATTTATTCGTCGATATGGATAATACGGGTCGCACTGTTGCAATTTTTCGGAACAGAATTCGGGTCGTTGTACTGCCAGCACTCTTAGAGCAGTTTCTGAATCAATGCCGTTTCTGTAAAGTGCTCGATTTATTTTTGTAAGCAAAATAAAACAAGAATTGAGCAACAAAATCAAGGCACTACCTCAGCAGCAACTCGTAAGTCATGAGGTTGAGGTTGCTTTGTTCTCCTAAAAATTCTGTGAGTTCATTAAATTTGACATAGGTGTGGCTTGGCGGAGTTCCACGGGACTGACGGAGAGTTAAAAATTCATCCTTTGCAATAGTATCCTTGGCTTCCTGTAAATATATTTAAAGTATTTAAATCAGAGTTAGTGATAATGCTTTACTTGTTTTTTTTTAAATACTTGATATGCCGAGTCCACGATGCTCTGAAAAGTTGGTGATACGTCAATACCCTGCGCCAAGGCCAGCAACGAAAATACGACAAGCGTCCTAAAAATGAAAAGTTTAATTTCTTTTCCAACCAAATATCTTAAAATATTGTAAGTACCTCATGATTAGATTTATGCTAGTTTGTAAACTGCTTGCATTCGAACAATTAGCTTACTCTGCAAGGCCAGAACGGAGTGCAAAGAATACCGAATTTATATTCAGCTAAAGTCGAGAATTAAACCTAGATTAAGATTATTTCTGATGCGAGGGTCAAAAGTAATTATAATAAAATTTATCCAACAGGCAATTCATACCCTCAAATTAAAATGGTTAATTTTTGTTCAATAATCATAAAATAATATAACTCTGGCCCGATTTCTCGGAAAATAGGATGAGGCATTGCATAACTGCCACAATTACTTGCATAATTTATCTAATTTGCGTCACACATGGATTATTGCCTTTATTTAGAAAGCCCGATTTGTCAGTAAAACCTCAAGTGCAGCTTTCGTATAGCCTGTGCCGATGCTCAAATAAAACGATGTCTGCACAAGATCATGATTAAGACATTATCATTTCCCTATAAATTTGGCACTGATAACCTAATCTAGCAGTCCCAACTCCGACTTTTCCACGAATTTATTCACACATAATTTAATACTAATTTCCAACTTTACAAAATAATAAAACACTTCAACTTGTCTCATACTGAGAAAATAAATTATTATTAATCATCCGTCCTTGGTACTCGATCATGTTCAGAATTTTACAATACCGACAACCAAATGCGGCAAAGTATAATTACACCTTGGTAATAAATCCAGCCAGTATTTAACGCTGTGATGAAATATGTTCACCAACCTTTCTATATTCTACGTTAACCACGATCTCGAAAAGTCTAGAAGTATTTTTTGAAGCAATGGCAAACTTTTACCCAACCTTTGTTTTAGTCTTGCTTGCTGTGCTTGGTCAAGGAGAGTGTCGTTCTTATTCGGAAGGTTGCTACTTGAATATTATGTTTTCAAACAATCTTTAATCTTCTTTAATTTAATTAGATTTCATCTACCTTGGAAGCCGTACAACCAAATCTTCTGGAATTGGGATTCAAGCAACCACAACGTCATACTATCACTTGGGCCGTGCTGCGGTGAGGAGTTTTACATTTGTTTCAAAACACGTTCTTGACAAAGTTCCTTAAAGTTTTCAGGTTGTCTGGGAAGAAGCTTACTACACTTGCCAACGAGCATTTGCAGGAGGAGCTCTCGTCTCAATTGAGACCGACGACGAAAATGCAGCCGTAAAAGATTTGCTTGTCAAGGACAACCTTCTTGATGGTTCTAAAAAATCTTTAAATGATTAAATTTGCTGTAATTGAAATAATATTTTGCTTAGTTTGGGTTTGGTCCGCCGGAGCTTATGACGGTTCAACCCAAGCATTCCGTTGGTACTCTACCGGAGGTTTTGCAGATTTCGGAAATGCCGGGCAATGGTTGCCTGGCAACCCTTTAAGGAACTCGAATTACCGGATGGCTTTCAGAAATTCCTTGTTTGGAAAAACTTTATGGGCAACTTATATTCAGGGATCGAACTACAATTATATTTGCGAACAGTATGAGCTCCATAATTAAAAATATGTACAAAACAAAATGTGTGTAAAGTAACAGGTACCTTGAATTTTGTTTGTAATTTGCAGGACCGACGAACTACAATTACATTTGCGAACAGTATGAGCTCCATAATTAAAAATATGTACAAAACAAAATGTGTGTAAAGTAACAGGTACCTTGAATTTTGTTTGTAATTTGCAGGACCGCGTAAACAACTCATTAAGGGTTTATTGAAGTAATTTTGAATATTTGTAAATACGAGGATTCCAATAATATTGTTCATAAAATATTTTATTGCAGGATTAAAATTCTTTCAAAAATTGCATGATGCGTTCAAAATACATATAATGTAAACCATTATTGTCTGATAATTAAAAACATTGTAATAAAAATTGACCTTTTTAAATAATCTTCTTAATTTTTATGTGCTGGTAAAATTTGGTGCTGATACGGAAAATGAAACTTGGCTTACACCAATAACCAACTCCGGATGATATCAAAGAATGCATTAACACTTATGGTTAATAAAATATGTCCCTGTGCCCATTGAATTGTTGAAAATGCAGTTTTTCTGCAAATTTACTGCCACACAATCTGGAATACAGGAAATTACTCAATTTCACGACACCGACAACTAAATCCAATAAAATCCAAGGAAACTCCTGTAATAAATAAAAGCTTGTATTTAACGCTTTGCAATGACAGATGTCCATCAGAAGCGTCTGGCTCCACTTCAATCTGACAAGGGTTACCATGGCAACTTTCAGCGGAAAGCTTTGTTCAATTTATCTTATCGGCATTCTTGTCGTTTTTGAACACGGAGAGTGCCGTTCCTATTCGGATGGTTAGAGAATATAAATTAATTGTTCAAACTCAATTCATAACTTTAAAACATTTTCCAGATTTCAAATATCTTGGAAGTTATACCGCCCCATCTTCTGGATTTGGACTCCAATCAGATAGAACATCATACTACCACTTAGGCCGTGGCAAGGTACGTGAAAATCTGCATTCTTATGAAGCCTTGATTTTTAATTGTTTCTGTGCAGGTGCCATGGACTGAAGCTTACTACACATGTCAACGCGCATTTTCCGGAGCGTCTCTCGTTTCAATTCAGACGGCCGGCGAAAATTCTGCTCTGAAAGATTTAATTGTTAAAGATGGCCTTCTTAATTGTATTGAAAGATACGAATTTTAGGTCATTTTAAAAATTTCCAGTAATTAGAGTCTCCCTTGCAGCTTACTTTTGGACCGCTGGAGTTTATGACCCTGCATCCGAAGCATTCCGATGGTACTCCACCGGAGCTTTGGTTGATTTTGGAATTCCTGGCCAATGGGCACCCGGATATCCGATAAGGAACCCGAATTATCCCATGGCTTTGAAAAATTTACTCTTTGGTGAAACCACATGGGCCACGCTGATCGATACTTCGGCCAACAACTACATTTGTGAACAGTAAGAAAACCAATTTACTAGCTAGAACTTAAATTTAAAAGTTCTAAGAATATTGTTTGTAATTTTCAGAACCGCGTAAGCTGGAGAACTCAAATCAAATGCGCCGAAATAAAATAAGTAACTACAAGCATTAAAAACTATTCATAACTCACTACAAGGGTCGCCCTTAAATGTCGTTAAAAACTTTTAGAATTATAGCAGTTATTTAGAGTTTACGATTTAAAAAATTCATAAGCATCGGTTTGCCATTTTTCACAACGGGCAATCCGTGCACTTAGATAAAAATGGATTTATGTGGTTTCAGTTAAAATTAAACGCGAACTACTTTATTTTAAAACGTACATATAAAAGTAAAAAAAATCCGATTACAAAAGTTTCATCGAGTTCCTTCTTTATCGCAATGTTGAAGTCGTTCAAAATTTTCCAAATTCTGCCTTGACATGCTTTCATTTTCTAGAAATAGAACAAGAAATTGTGCTCATCCATGCCATCGTCCACGGTAATATCGTTCCATGCAAGTTGATGAGTGTGGATAATCCGCATTTGTTAATACACGCCTAAAATGAACCACATTTCAGCCAATAAATTAACTTTGTTAAAATATTATACCCCGCATTTTAATGAA
>JAAXNX010002644.1:0-12808 GCA_036491905.1 Folsomia manolachei
CACAATTGAATATTTTGGAGTAAGCACAAAATTGAATATAATTCGGTCCACAGAAATGTATAGAAGACAATCAGCATACATTTCATTGATTCGGTCCAAGGTTTGAAAAAGGATGTTTCAGTTTTCATTCGTTCAGTTCCCACACAGCGTGAGACACCAAAGTTGAAATTTCTACAAGTTGCTATACTAAACAACCAATATATGAGCTATTTTTATCAACTACTTATCAATTTTATCTGATTCAGCTTTCGCATCACAATATATGCAAAAAACCAAATGCTTTCGGTCTACAACACTGCAGTGCAAATACACTTCCTACTAGTAATCTGCCAAACTAAAAAGTACAAGTTTGAGTTAATTTCTGTTTAAAAATCTAAGCTGGTGCCTTTGGACTACATTCGTGTAATAAAACCTGCCGTGTTACAAATGTCCTGTTTTATACCTATAATGCAGACTTCATTAAATCCATTACCTGCAGCATTATGTCAATTTTACGAGGAATCAGCTTTATACAATTACATGCAGCACAAATCCAAAGATTTTGATATTCTTGTAAGTAAACGCATGTAAGCTGCCTTCTAGTTGTAAGGCAAATCATGCAGCAGGAAATCCAATGGCATGAGAGAAACAAGTGGAAATAAATAAATCTAGATACTTTTACTCGTATCCAAACTATTTCAACTAACACTTTCCTGAACTTTCTCCACTGCTCAAGCCAACAGGCATCCTTCATCTGGCGTTAGCAATTTAGCAAGCGTCAAATTCACTTCCCTTGCATTTCCTAGGATGAAAGTAGTAGCAAACATCACGTAACTAACTTTAGTCGATGCAGTCTCAAACACGACAGGTAGGCAAATATAGCACTGAAGATTGAAATCTACTCAAGTTGTGTAACCCATGTGGAATGTAGTCTAGGTATACTCAGCGAAAGACTTCTGTGTATTTTCACTTCTCATCACCATCATTTTCACAGTTGGGGTGGTTTAGTCAGTGAACAACCAAGTGGTTATTTGGGGAAGAAGCTTGCCTGGAGAAGAACAAGTTTCAAAAGAAACTAAAACGAGGATGTTGGCTACTTGCGAGATTAGATGTGAGACAGATAGGGAGAATTTGCGTTAGGACATGAGAAGAGGAATATGTTGTACTTTCTCAACCAACTTTTGGGCTGAAAAAAAGACTCCGAGAAAGACGAGGAAAGGGAAGATACTAGTCTGTGGCTGAAGGAAAGGAAGAAAAATAGTAAATCCAATTTCAAAGTCGACAGGAGTTCTCTCACTAATACTAATGAATGGAAAGTTGGCTGCATTGAAAAAAAAGTTTTCGAAAATGTTAAAAAATTCAAAATCGGAATTCGGTACGAGTTCTCTCATTATTGTATTCAATGGACAGGAATAAAATGGACTTTTCATTGTAAATTCTTAGCGCAGGAATAAGCATGTTTTGCGATAACTAGTGATAGGACAGATTTTAAATGTTTGTACATGTCATGTCACGTGTGTATTTTGGGAAATGTATTTAGATTCTGACAGACGTTTTCATCATTCATTTCTGATTCAAGTCGTCAGCTTAAAAAGCATGTAAAGAATGACAATGCCCTATAAACTGAAATTTGGATGATGGGTCAGGGAGAGTTTTTTCTATAGTGCGGTTTCCATTTCGGTAATTTTTACGTGTCCATTGAATCAAATTCATACTATAGTGGCGTTTGCGTGGGCAAGTTGTCGTTGGTGATTCGAGGTGCCCTTTTTTATAGATTTATTGGATGTAGAAAAAAGAAAATAGCACAAAACTAACCCCGTCATCAAATATTTTTTGTATAATCTGTGTATTAGAACTAAAAATCACTGATAGCTATAATATTCATAATGATTCCGCAAAAAATTAGCCCAAGACTTTTTATTTTACTCCCAATGATAATAATATTTTTTGTAAAAAACTCCACATGTCAAGACGATGGGTCAGCAGGTGGCGGTGAACCCGGATCCGAAGTCGTCGTAACACCCGCCCCCAAAACGGAACTACCGAGAGTGGTTACGACGCCAAACCCCAATGCAGAAGAAAAAGTCAACGACTCAATACCACTGATATTATCTGAAGTAAAAATTAATCTCGGAGATCCCTGTGATTATGCATTATACCAACAGTTTGTCTCGGACAGTTTAATTAAGAGCATCAGTTATATCCTCACCCGAAGTAAATACAACTATGTTAAGAACCTCAGCCAGCTTTGTGTAGAAGTCTCCTCGGACTCCGTTGTGGATGCACATAAGTTTGATTGTGTCCTCACCTCAACTACGGATAAGACATCAATTTGCAGTTGTGGTTATAACATGTATAAATTGGACCCTTTGTGGAGCGCTCCAAACACGGTCCTAATAAGAGGGGTAACACTACGAACTTACACTGCAATTGTAAGTTATTTGTTCATTTCATTTTTTAAACGTAAATAAACATGTATCACTTGTGCTTTCATTGACCTGATCAGTGGTCGTAATGTTTTTTTAATGCTTCACAGAATGGTCTTGATCGACAGTTGTACCTGGAAAAAGGGAAATGTGTATCCGGTACTTATGGACATTGCACAACAGACGAAAGCCGAGCAGAAGATATGAAACTCCAATGTCGAGAAAGGCATAGTTGCAAACAAACAAGTACAAGTATCCAAAATAAGAACAGTAGTGAATGGTACTTTACTTGTGAGGAAGATTCTGCGGGGTATAAATCCAAAGGGAAGAAGGGAGCTAAAAAATCTATCTCTCAATCTAACTCCAGTTGTCCTTATTTGCTGATGGGAGGAGTGGTAATCCTAATGATCAATATCAAACGATTGTGATCAAATTGAATCGGGACTATGTGATAATATCGTGCTTGAATGACAAAGCCTTAAATATCACTATTTTTTGTAAAATATCTAAATAAACAGATGAATACCCCTTGGTACTAAAGAAATAAAATGATCATGCTTTGCTTATTTTTTGGCAAAACTTTTTCCATCCTGAATGATGAAACCACAACTAAAGGAACCCAGCTTTCAGCTCATTCTTCATGAAATGCGAGTCAACGCTATAAGTTTGCATTCATCTTAACTCTTTTATGTCTCAAGAAACCGAATAGAAGACTTGCTTTTTAACAAGACTTGAGAACTTCCTCCACTAACCTTTAAAATGACATTAACAAGTTTCGGATGGATTTTAAAAAGTAATCTGAAATAACTCACAAAATTCATATGTAAAAAAATACATGAGTGTGATGTTGCATTTGGGAGTTTGTCTGTGGCAAGATTCATGTGTCATCTACTTCATTTAGCTTCCATAGTGGCCTGCTTTTTAAATAAAAAGAAATAGTCGAAAATGTTCATTTCGTAGTTTGTCTAAATAGTCACGCTATGCTTGTCAATCCCTTGATTTCGACTTCATTCATTCGTGTCATCAGTCAACTAATAGAGTCATATGTGACTATTATACATTATTCTAATGACCGACGTATTGAATTTCGTGGCTATTATTTATACGTTTAATGTTAGTTAATCTATTTAATTAGTTAATTAATTCGTTGGCTAAACAGCAAAAATGAGCGTTTCTCAGATCCGTGTGTGACACAAAATATGATAAACCTAACAGAATCGCCATGCTCTGGGATTGTCTAATGAACTACACAAAAAATAAAGCGATTTCTAATGCTTTCATCGTACGTAACTCGACACAATATGTAATATTATTACAAGAACCATGCCCATTTGAAGGAACAGCATCTGAACTGCCACTAAAAATTGCAGCAAATAATGAAGGTATTTTTGAATTGTTTGATACACGAATACGAATTCTAAATAATAGATAATAGTTTGATTGTTTTAAAATGTAGAATATCAAGTGAAATTCCTGAAGATTGGCATAATAAATTATTTTTTACACCAAAATAAAGTGAACGTGTATACGCAAAGCGAAGCTCACATTTCCACAAAATTGTGTTTTAGTGAACCATGCGAGTAATGCATTTAATCCAAAAAAATGAAAATCCTTTAATCCAGCAGGGATTTGTACCCTTTTGCTTTTTCAACTGACTTGAATGCGACTTTCTCCGGTTTTCTGGAAAATTTATGGTGCGGTATTCAATGGGCAGTATTGCATTTTCTCAATTGAAAACAAAAAACCTGTAAATTTGAAGCTGGAGACTTGTTAACTTTTCCACTTCACTTCTTATTCATAAACGGCAAAACTTCAACAAGAAAAAGCAGATGAAGCTTTCTCTTCGTAAACTGTACCAGCACCAAGTAAGATTCTATTTCATTTCGGATCAAATACCTTTTAAATATTTTTTTGTTTCGCCACCTGCCACCACAACCCAACGATGTAATGCGTCCCAGGTGGATTTGAAACTTTACATTTTGCACTGGTTTAAATAAGCTTTACATATACGTTTGTGGTGTCAGTTATACAGATATCACGGAAAGGTATTTATAACAAATGACAAAGGTTTTTTGCTACAGTACCTTGTAGTGGAATCAATTTCAGATTTTGCCATGTCTTGGAATTCAGGGTTCCTAACGGGAGTGTTTTTGGTAGTAAAAGTAAAATAGTTATAAACAAACTTTTACGCAATAAAGGCAATTATTATTCAAAATCCAAATTTTCGCTTGTTTGGGGCTAAGTATTCAGCATGTGGTTTTATAGGAACCTCTATCACATGTCAATTCACTGAATAAGAGGTGTCACGTAGATGTCAATTCTCATCTTCGGTGGGAGGCTGATCCGGAAACAAATCATAGAATAAAACGTAAACTGCTGCTACCACCAGTAAGAAACCGCCACCGTGTGATGTTTGTTTAAGATAAAAACAGTTTCAATCGGATGGAATAAATAGATAGGATAGAATTAATCCATTTACTTATGTGAGATGAGATCTCGTTTATATACGTACTTTATGTATATTTAATAACGTTTATTTTTAGCTAAAACAAGATTAGAGGTGAATTTTGAAATATGCAACAATTTAATTTGTGTTCAAAATTACAATTATGCATTCAATATTCTAATTCCAAGTAAATCAAAATAACAGTATTGGTAATAAATGGATTTATTCAATATGATAAAGGCCGTTGGCTGGGTTGAGAATACTGGATATTTGCAGAAGTCATGAATGTAGGTTTCTGCTCGGAGATGAATTCCTGTAGTTTACAATTTAGAATGAAGGAAGTTAAATTTAAAATGCAGCAAATCTGAAAACTTTTGTTGAGTCGGTCTTTTATGCTCAAATAGGCTCATTTATTCAACAAATGTTTGAGTTTTAAATGCCAGGACATGATTTTGAACTTGAATTGCTGCGATTACGTAAACCTTGTTAATGGTTAAGCCATGCAAATCACTACATTCATTAAAGATTTAATGAGTGTTTTTGTAACGCTTCTGTTAAACTTTTGTATTGGTGATAAGTAAACTTTAAAATGCTAAGACTCGTGGTTTTATAATTTATAGTTAAATGCTTCCGCGACCCGAGTTTTAATAGATTTTAATGGTGGTTATTTTTTAATTTGCACGAATGTGCAAAAATGTAATTACAGCTAGTCATGGCATACAGAGATACAAATGTGTCATATTCTTTGAGGAGTTTATAATTTTTTTGTCATGAAACAGGTAGAATTGTGCAACAAGATGAATCCGACCAATGACCCAACCACAGTTCGAACATGGCAAGCATCACACTTCATCTGAAACCACATTATTTTTGATTACTGTTCCCACAAGGAATCTTTTTTCTGCTAAAAATGAGGATTCAATTACTTTCTCCTTTTCTAGAAATGATACAAAATTAAATATCACATTTGAAGCAATAATAATAAACTTTTGTCATCCTTTGTTACATGCTCAGTTGGTGGTTCAGCTCGACATTTTATTTTCACACCGGAAACCAAACAAAACAAATACAATCCTCCAAGTTTGCTACGCAATTTCTCCCATGAAATGAGATGAAAAGAAACTGGAGGTACATCCAAATACAATAATAGAAACAAATCCAAGTCCCATGATTATAATCTTATGTCCAATTCTCTGTAGAAATCGCCTTGCATAAACAGAGATGTGGACGGATGCGGAATATAAAAACAGATTTAAGGCGACACTTTTAGTTGTTATCTCGTTGCGACTTGGTCAAAATGGAAATTGCACTACGTTTTAACCAAAAGAAGATTCCCTTCCAATGTAGTACATGTGCTGTTTTAGTTCATTTGAAGGACCACATGTAAATGTTGGGGACGACAATAACATCATATGGAAAAGCGATATGACATATGTATAATATAAAAATATAGTCGTCATTATTATTAAACATCCTTTCTATAAGATTTGCATTCTTCTTAGCTTAGTCCAGGAGGGAGGACGGAGGAGCACCCAAGGAAACCGGAAGTGGAAAAATCTTGGCTTAGTCTGTTTAAAATACACACATAAAAAGCCTGTATCATTTGTCTTCGATTGATTTTGAAGTTAATGAAGTTATGTTGAAAAGGACGGCATACCTGTTTAATTTATAGGATTGAGTTCAACTTCAATCTCCTATTCGACTAATTTATTTTCCACAAGCTCAAGCTACGTAATGCACAGAGGGTGGCAGATAAAAAATGAAACGTTAGTCAGGAAAGACTGAAAACGATGGATGCAAAAGACGACCAACAAAGAAGGAATTTAGAGTTCGAAAATTCTTTACCATTTATAAAGTGTATTTTTAAAAGAACATTGACTTGACGGACGAATAAGAGAACTGACTGACTGAATCATGATCCCTCAGGGCTAAAGCTATTCCTTGAATAAGAGCTTGGTGTACTACAAAGAATAAATATTAGGAAATAAATCCGCGTGGTTCGACTCGACTGGTCTCTTAGTCTGGGGACAATTCAATCCTTTCGTCGAAAAAGTCCAGACATGAGTAGTTACAATGAACAAAAATACTAGAGATTCACTTAGGTTCACAAATGATGGACATTGAAGGAAAGACGAATTCTCAGTTTTTTGGGATAAAGTCTGATCCAATCATGTGTCCTATCATATCCTCAAGTGCTCAACCGTTATCAATGTAGTTGGGCAAAAACCTAGCGATATGTCATGAAAAAAGAGGTGAAAGCACTCGATCCAAGAGTTGAATACTGGTTAACTGGACTCGAAAATGTGTGAAAGCAAGAAAGCTGAAGAATTTAAGAAAAATTTCAAAGATATAGTTATCGATCTTGGTTCTTTCTCCAGCACGAATTCTGTAAAAAAAAAGTTGAGTTTAAGGAATCGTGAATGTGAACGGTCCACTGAATCTTGGCTTGTTGGCCGGAATGGGATTTGGTCGGACTGGGATTTGGAAATAAAATAAGACTTACCACTCGCATTGAATTGTACGTGCTTAATAATCACGCTGATATGGACATGTATGGAGGTGGTTTTTTGACGTTCTTCTATTTTTATAAAAAGTCAATATTTTTGACGCAGTGAATATGGTTCTTTCATTGTCAGCGAAAAATGAATTTAAACGGGTTAGAAAATAACAAAAAAACAAGGACATTTTAGGTTATAATAAAACAATGTAACATTTTTAACAAATCTCTGTTGGCTAACAAAATGCAGGACTACATTCATTGAATAGCCAGCCCAAAAATAGAACTTGCTAGCTTAAAACGTTTGCTTTTATACATTTGTATTGAAAAATAGTTAAAATACTTTGCAATATTTTGACGTTTCGACTGCAACATTTTCTATTGTGATGATGCTAAAGTGATTACGAAAAGTTTCTTTAATTTTTTAGTTTCAAACTGTTTTTTGGCAAAGTTTTAGTTTCATAATATCATAGTTTCCTTTGCATCCGTTTTTTTGTAAAAAAAATTCAGTACATCCACTAATTTGAATATAGAAGGATTATGGCTACTTGGGAAATGAATAAGGGAAAGTAACCATTTTTCGTGATAGCCACGTAACAATGCGATTCTCAGTTAGAATCAGTGAAATGTGCCATTCAAAAAATGTTATCCAGCAAGTTTTAGATCTTACAGACATGTCCATTGGTGCTCACCTAATCCATTCCAGTGGACTGCGAGAAAGCAAAGAAAGTCCGTCAGTCAGTTGATTCAAGAAAAGTTCTCAACTTCAACTTTACTCAGTCACATACCATCATGGACATCAGCATCCCAGTCACAAAAGAAAAGTTCTCTTTCACCTTTTCATGCATGATTATTTCGTCCTGTCTGCAGGAGACGTGCATGCTAATGTCACTTTGTTTTTACAAATCTATCAGAAAACGTTTGAATACTTGTATTAAAAAACTCGTTTTGCCTACGGAAATTAAAGCTAACTAAAACAACTACTTTAGACTTTCTAGCAGCAGTGGTTCATGTCAGGTGAAAGTCAAAAAGCAAAGAAAGTAAAAATGTTTTCCAACTTGAATACAAAATGATCTAAAAGTTTCCGAAAAGTCTCTGATTGAGGGAAGGAAGGTTGGTATTGGACGGGGTTTCAGATATACTTAGTATCAACTTCATGGACCTGTTTTTAGATCTACCATGAATTCATCAAAAAAGGTAGCATCAAATATCCACAGTTTACGAGTTTTCTCAGAGCAGAGATTGAAGGGGTGGAAGTGTTTGGTCATAGATTAATTTTTGCTACTCGCCAACACATTACGGCTCCTAAAGAATGTTCGAGGGAATAGCAATATTAGACATTCATGTTATGATCCCATTTTCATAATAGTCTCAATTTTAAATATGTCTTAAACTTGGTGTCCATTTTCCTCAATGGGATATTAAAAAACTGTGCCCACGAAATAAAAGAAAGACCGAAAAGTTACGAGGTGCATTGTACTAAACATGGGCCATTACTGCATTAAATGTGCTGACAGAAATATTGACTGGTTGCATGGGTTTTTATTTATTAACGATCCTATTACGACCATCCGACGGATTGCTTCCAGTTCTGAACATTATTTGGACACGAGCAATTACAGACGAAAGGGTAGCCATGATATGCTCATTCTTTTGCTACATTCTATTTTGCAGAATAAAATTTAGTGAATAGACTGCGCCATTCTTACTGTCCCATCACTCTAGCATTCATTGGGGTGGAGCAGTAGAACCAACTCTTGCTGAAATAGTATCAGAGCATTGGAGAAAGTTTAACAAGACCACTGCACAACCCAACACAACTAACTGGATAAAACTCGGCACTGCACTGCCAGAAAAGAGTATTGGAGAAAAGTTAGAAAACCTTCCTCTCTCTCATGTCTACATCTACACATTCACTAACTCCCATATTCAATCGCTTTGTATTCCTCAGATACACCAATTCCAAAATTGGAGGTTGGTTGGTTATATAAGAGTACAAAGCACAACCAACCGCCTTCATGACCACATTATTTATTGTAGAGCAGCATTTTGTACTACGAAGCATAGTGTACATCGTAGTAGAAGAGAACTAGAGTCGTAGATCTTTGTAGTTGCACGAGAACTGTGGAGTAGCGGCAGTCTGCCAACCCGGGTTTTATCCGGAACCGGGTACATTGGAGGACATTGACCCCATCCCATCGGCTGCACACTTCCATTCCACGGGAGAGAAATTCTACTCCCAAAATTCTACCCGGTATCCATGTGCATGTAGTAGGGGAGGGAGGCAAGATAACATAACTTGGTGGTGGTGGAACCTGTGCCGCAGTTTGGGTCGATAAGACTTGTCTGCAACGCTGCTTCTGGCACTGCTGTCGTGCTGTCTACTGACACAAGAATACAACCATGGCATGAGTTTGGTACATCGATTGAGATAGGATAGACTACCGTGCCGCAGTACAATGTACAATCAGAACAAAGGCAAGGCCGCAGCTCAGGATATAAGGATGGCATGGGTGAGAAAGGAGGAAGAAAGCTGACACTGGATTATGGAATCAGATCCGAATAGCGGAAAAGGTTTACGCTATTTCAATGCCCTTTCACTCCAACACTAACTAAGCTCAGAGTCAATCCTCTTTTCTGCAGGACACAGTTATAACGAACGATGCCCGTCTGCAGTATAGTGTGCCCACATAGGTATATTTGTCGCATTTTAGACTACTTTGGTTGTTGATAGTTTACATTTATGTCAATTTCAACGTTTCTATTCAGTCCATGTCCTGGAGAAAAATATAACCCTTGACTTCTGAAAATAAATTAATTATTTAGTATGTTTTAAGATATCGATGTCCTTTGGATTAGAGTTCAACCCTACTATATTTGTTTATGGTTTTATTGTCACACCATATTTCAATCGATAATATGAGATAAAAGAAATTAATGAACCAATGGACAAATTTTACATACAACAATCTCGAAATCGAACCTGTATCACCCAGATCAAAACGACGGATTTCTTTGTGGTAAGAAAAGGAATAAGCAAACTTGGTGCCACCGAAATTCATGGTACTCGTAAAACCAGCCATGAACCAGTCCGCCCTTTGAAGACCAAAAACTGCCGTTTTTTTAAATAACCAAATAACAAATTGTACAATGAACTGACAAAGACTTTCACTTTTTGCTCTTTGCCTCGAAATAAGAATTTAGAGCGAGAGCAAGCAAAATGGGAAACATTAATCGAATTTTATTGGATGCTTTGCCGGTCAGGACCACAGTTTTTTGCTACCAACGAATAAGGTAGTTGCACTTCCCCAAGAAACAGCCAAAAGCATTAATACTAGACTAGAGAAAAATGGTTAAAGAAAGTTGTAATAATTTCTTGAAAATTGCAGCCACCACGCGGCCAACTCTCAGCACGAGCTGTAAATAAATCTCGTCCTCGTTGCCTCGTTATACAGTATAACTTACACTTACATTATATTCAGGCAATATTGGTATGCCTCTTTTTATGGGATAACTCTAAATTCACTTTTGCTCCTTTTTCAACTCACAAGCAAGGATAGTGAAAACGAATTGTTGTAATTGAACTGGACTGGATAAAAAATAAAATACTATAAAGCAATTTTGCCAAATGGTAGCATCAGCATGTTTAGGATTCTACTCTCTGATAGAAATCATAATGAATAACAGCCATATAGTAGAATTATTAATTTTGAGCACAATCAAATCAAGTTTTCTTGTAATTAATGCTATACTTGATACGTGCTAAATACTTGGATTCTGATTTATTTTATAAAGTACAATTTATCACTACACTGAAAATAAAGAATGGGCCAAGTCAGCACTAGTGTGATCTGTAAACAGCAATTTGTTTTTATAGTAGTTGCAACTACTATTTAATTGCAATATTTATTTAAATCTTTCTTTGTATTTTCAAAGGCACAGTCCGAATATTCATGGAATTGAATGGAAAAGCAATACCTTGTAAAAGTCAGTCCTCAGCCTTACTGGAAGCAGTAAAGGCAACAAAGGAAAAGCGTATTGTAGGAATTTTTACCCTTATCAGAGTTTTCAATTTGTTCGTAATAATTTATTAGCAAGGAGCATTTCATTCAATCCCTTATCCTCCGATTGCGTGTTGGCCAACCGTTCTTTTCTCTTACAATTTTCATTACATTTTTTATGCAAAGTACTCCCTCTCTGAAAATTAACCAAGGAACAACATGGTCTCTCCCAGGAGTCGGTGGGGACTATGCGTGATAATATAATGGTAACAATAGGGATTTTCTAATCTATTATTTGTTTAAAGTACTGCATCCAACCAATTTTCCATAAAATACAAAAGTATACGCGTTTGTTTATTACAGCTATATTATTTGCATCCTTAATATTCTATCAAACGCTGCTTATTTTTGATTCTATCTTAGAGGACATTACCCAATCTAAATACTTGTTGATGATATTGGTAAAAAACTGGCGATCCTATAATTTTCGTGTTTCAATAAATACAATTATTGTTCCTTTCGCTTAATACTGTAATGACGATCATAACTCAGAATGAAAAAGAAAGAGTTAATTCCAAAATCCACCGGATCAAGAGGTAGGTGAGGGTTGGTATTAAATCGACCGGATCCTTGGATTGATAACTAAAACCAACTGTCCCACAACAACCAAGGAAAGTGCGACAGGAAGGGAAAAGTTCAATCACCTCTCCATTTGGTTTCCACTCTCATTCCTAGAAAGCTAAATTAAAGGGCTACATTTACTCACAGGGGAAGCTAGATTTTTTAAAAGGAAGAGTTTACATTTACAAAACAATGAATCCATTGTAAAAGTCAGATTCGAGATGAATGTCCACAATTGTTGTACAGGGGTATAAAATATTTCAATATTTGCGTTGGGAAAATATTCTTCCAAAATGTGGTTTTAGTAAATTCGATGGTTTTACATTGCTTTAGTTCCTTTATCCTTTAAAGGAATGGAGTTGTAACGGGATTCAAAGAAATGCTGATAACTTGACTAATTTCTTTACACAAGACGATGAGAACGACTATATTATCTGAGTGAGAGGACTCAACTAATTTCGGTATGCATTGGAGAAATAATTATACTTATTTCCTCTTCTTCTTGTCTTTTCAACGTTTAATTTTACTTGAGACGTGAGAAATATTGGTTAGTTAGTCTGTCCTTGGCTGGACTGGATTTGTTTGAATTGTAATAAGTTTCCTAAGTCTTGGAGTTCATGGCTGAAAACCAGATAAAGAATTAGGGAATCTCCAACTTGAGCCAGACAAGTGTCGCAGCACGAAAGAAAATCAGTAGTCTCAATGCGGCTCTGGTAATTTAACTTTATGTAAATCAAAAATCACGGATTGTGTGTTTTTCTGTGTTTGTGTATCTGATTTTCAATTTCTTACTTTCGACTAATTTAAATTTTGCCGTTTATTAGTTCAAATGTCTGGT
>JAAXNX010002645.1:0-12797 GCA_036491905.1 Folsomia manolachei
TTTCAACTACATTAAAAATATATCTTTTGAGAACAACTCAGGGATTGTCTTCCTTCTGGAGATGTGAAAGAAAACTACTCCATTTCCCATTTCTGACTTTGTTTTATAATAAGTCAAAAAGGGCTTACTTCGTTTTAACTTGAAGCTTGAAGGTTATCTGTCACCTCGCTAGCCCATTTCCCAAGTCGCATTTATATGAACTGCGTTAATTTGTTTTTGCCCATTTCTTAGTACGAGAACTATTAACCACAACCACTTGCTTGACAAGTACTCACAATGTTGCCCAGCTCATTTTATTTTTCTTTTTGAATAGGAAAGATGAGTTTACAACCAAAGCGTTTCATTCTTGAACAGGAATTTTAAATCAATCTGGACAGTTCGATACGCCCAACGGTGTGTCCATTGTATTCTGTAAATCGAGTAAGTCAGGTTTAGTTCTTGAAGTGGACATCGAGTCTGTCGGTGTACGACACAGTTGATAATTTCTGGGTACGGTTGCTCTTGGGTCAGCAACAAAGAGCTTTTTGTGTTTCTCCTTAGGCATGAATTTACTAAGAAAGGGATCAAGTCCTGTTTTGTTTTTCACTCTTTGTTTATTTTACTGTCCTTTTCTTTCGCAGCTCAAGTTACGTAAAGTGAAATGGAAGAATTTAATGTGTCCCTTTGTTTTATGATTGAAAAAGGAGCCCTTACGTCCATTGGAAACGACATTTTTATCCGTTAGCAGGTTCTTTCTTTTCGTGACACTTGTTGTGGTGTATCACAATGACATTGCTTAAATAAATGCTAACAAATCTATAATCAAGGCGAATATAGGGAAATATTAGTTTCATGGAAAAAAAGTTTTAAAACACTCGGGTTTTCTCTTTTATACTGAATCAAGGAAATCTAACAACTGAACAATTCCAATCCCACGAAATAACCCAACATTGTATGTACTAAGACATGTTTGTGCTGCATAGTTTCAAATCAAGCTTAGGCCGACCATCTTTTATTTTGTGCCTTATTATTGTGTCTCTGTTTTTTTAGCTCGTTTTGTTAACTAAAATGCTGAGTCATCAGATGACCAACGAAACCAACAACCACGAAAAAGAATGAAATGCCATTTTCCATTATACATATGTACATTCACTTCTACTGTTGCATTGGATCTCCAGTCTCCATAATGAGCTCTGAGCATGTTTCACGTAAATCGTAAAACGTGCAGCAAGTCATTGTCGACACTAGTATAGAGAAATTCCTTGGCGTGACACCATAACCATCTTATTTATTGTTAACTCCTGTTTAATGCTGGACTGGAATGGTAACGTACAATCCAACCTTTCTTTTCTCTTGATTAAAGCAATAAACTGGTTACTTTTACTGCTCTCTACTCATTTTCTTAAGAAGACAGTGAACACGAGGCAACTACTACATATTTAACAAAACAGAGACACTGCTGTCCTTCAAGCATCATACAGATAGACTGAGCACTATCGTTCGTGATTATATGAAAATTGAACCTTTGAATTATTTCTCGTTTGCATGAGCCCATCATTCTCTTCTATGTATTCAAAGGAATTTGTTGTTAGAGAATATGTCATGCTGCTGGTTGCACGATGAGGAATGTCTCAGCGTTTAACTTGTAAATACGTAATGTCCTACTAATCAGTCAGCCCTGCATAACATAATCCTTAGTCAGAGAGTTACATTAGCCGCTGAAGATAGGATTACACATAGGTAAGCGACTTTAACATCAGTGCTGAGGATTAGGAAAATGGATCTGTGCGTATGCACATATGCAACAAATATACGAGTATGCTGGACTGGCTGGACATGCAGCAGACAAGTCAAATTTAAACCTACTTTATTTATTCTCCAGAGAGTTATTTAAGATTACTGATACAAGCATGGAACAAACAATGAAGGCTGTGTTATTACACTTCGTTTGCTCGGCATACTTTGTTTTCACCACATTTTGTGTCATTATGTGTATCTTCACAAATAAATGCAAAGCAAATGCGAGAGGTTTTATTCTGGTAACACACTCTCACTACAAAAGATAAAAGTTAGTTTGTAAGTGCATTTGTGGCTGGGTGTACGGGATGCAGGATGAAATATTTGTGACTACATGCTTTGTACATTCAGCCTCGTAAATACTGGGTTATTCATCTCGTAGATTCAAGATTGTGAACTGGTAAATGAGTTAAACAATATGACACTTTGTCTTATTTGGACTGGTCGTGGTGATGAGATCAATGGCGCACTAAAATCTTAAACGTGATGGAATTTTTCCAAACGTTCCATTCGGAATCCCAAGTCAAATCAAGCAAACTAGACAAGTCTAGTTTATGATTACATGGAAGGATAAACGTCGTTGTGAATGAATGAAAAGGTGGTCACGTAAAAATATCCTCACATAGAAGACAGATAAAATATATTCTGTTGGTCTCATTTTTTGTAATTTTTGTCCACAAATAAATCCTCGGAAAGAAATGGTTTCGTCGTTTTATTTTTTCATTTCGTTAAGTTTCATTTTTGTTATCAATATTTTAAATAACACTTTTTTATATTATTTGAGTGTACTTTGTCTCGTAGATATTGTCTTCTGAAATACAAATTAATTACCTGGATTGGTTTTATCTCGTTGTTCCATTGATATAATGGATTGTTACGAGTCATGCTCCTCAGCTTCAGAGACCAGTTTCTAGTTCGTACTGATCCCTTTAAAATCTCCCATTAAATTCCGGCAGGGAAATATTAATTAATTGAATGCCCTGATACTGTAGGTAAATGATTGGGTGCGGCAAAGGTCACCAGCTAATGTAAAGCAACGTGGCTCTGCCCTACCAACTATTTTTTGTGGTGGCGTCGGTATCTATTTCATTGTATTTGTTACATAACGAGTTCTTAATGAATTATTAGCCAGTGAAGTCGGAACTGGTCCAAGTTTATGTTAGGCGACGACCACCCCGAAGAATGAGTCTTGTCTTTAAGCAGAAATGGGCAATAATCATAAGAATAAAATTGTAATGACGACCGGCAAAGAGAAAGAGTGAGAAAACTCCTTTACGGCAACTTCGTTTTTTCAACTTCGAACAATCACAACAAAACAATGCGTACCTACAAGGTATATGTCAAAGAACCGAATCCAAACCGTCTTAAATTCGATTCGAATATTAGTAAAACCAACTCGCGGAACTTTCATAACATCCAATGCATTTTACTTTAAATCCAATTTAGTCTATATGTTAAACCCTAAACCTTATTTCGAAATAAACTACAGATTTTTAACCAATTCTTACACCTAATCCTAATCATAACTTCTCATTCAAAAGACAAATTACCTTTTAATACCTGACTCAGGCTAACTTGGTTTTTGGCAGCATTTTTGTGTTGCTGTTCAAAATTCTTCTCAAACTTATTAAAAGGGGGGCTAAGTCAGTAAACCGGAGAGCGCACCCCCTCCTTTTTTTCGTAAGTTTTCGTAACTATATTACTTGTGACACAACATAGTGTAGCAACTACTTATATAGCATACACGCGCTGGACATAGTTGCCGAGAATTATGATTAGTCAATTTATTTGTAGTAACCTTGCCTTTAAACCCATGCAGTTATTTAGATGTCTTTTATTTGCGTTTGCTCTGAAATGACTGACACGAGATAGCTGGGATCCAGAGATTTCCTTTGCTTTTCGAAGCTGAAGGGCAATTTCATTTGGGAAATGGATGTCAAAAGAGCACAGCCTGTGTGACACAAACATGTTCCACCGTCCAATTGAAACAAGGCTTTATATTTATCCCGAAGTTTATAAACACTTTGGACATTTTATTTTATTTCTACATGTACTCACTCAACACAGTTAAGTAATTGATTGAGTGAGTTGAACTCGTTCTTTTAAAATAAATCAAATCAAGAGGCTCATAAGAACAGTGGTGGTAGTCAGGTCAGGTTGATTCCAATCATTCCAATCATGCAGTTTATCCGTGATATTTGCATGATCTGAAAATGAACGACGCTTCAATTTACGAGTATAACTAACTAATTTAAGATGAAATAACTTCCTCCTTCAACTTCGACACGCAGCGGTGTTGATAATAGCTTACTATCGTGAATCCCAATATGTGATGGGGGAGAAATTCAATAAACTTTGCAGAATGAAACTGTATAAATAAGATTCCATACAATATACATATGTGAGTGATTTAGAGAGTTAAAGAAAACTGAAAACTTTTTAAAATGTAATAGCATATGTCATTGAATACATAAATAGTTTTGACAGAATTTGACAACTAAAAACTTTTGCAATCTTTCCGAGTAAACACACTTCCAATTTTGATATGGATATTTTTTTCAACATCAATAATTTAGCTCCAGAGATTGTGGTACTTCAACCCATAAGCATATTTCATGGTTTCCACAATTCAAATATTCACAGCAAGTTTAACGCTTGAATGTGTTTCATAGTAAGGAAATAAAAATGCATTAATCAACCGAGATTGATATTGTTTTCAGAAGTTCGACATAGTTGAAGGTAGTTTGATTATTCCTGGTCTCTTAAACAAAGGTTTATATATCATTTCCATTTCATGACACTTTCATCATATAAATAAGTAAGAATAATATAAATGTATTAAATTCTGTTGTTTTTTACATTATGGTGCTGTTGTTTTGCACAATGTTTTAAGTATCTATTTTCATAGTACAACACTCTTCAAAACTTCTTCAGATTGCATTACTGTTATTGATATTCAGATATTTCTTCCTTTTTAACCTTTTACGTCCACGATTGACTGACTTTTATCCTAGGCAACTAAAAGTTGGAATAGGGAAACGGCGACAAGAGTAAGTTAATCGTGTTTTACGTCATCTCAGCGTTGCTAAGCTAAATGCTACATTGATTTCTGATTTTATACAACCTAATTGTTAAAAACAATGTTGCATTCTAATAGTTCCAAATAAACTTAAACTGTTCGTATCAAGCTAACGATGATTCACCCGAACTCGAACACACTGACTTGTTATGTCCAGAAGTTATTCAAGTTAACCATTTAACTTCGTGAAGATGTATACCAAATTAATCATAAGTACCAAGAACAGAGTCGTGTACTTCACACGTCGTGCATGTTATCATAAGTTTTCGTCTTGTCAACATACGTCTGTGTCCTGTATTGCTTAGTAGTTCATTGTTGTTTTACCCTGTTGCGTTTAGTATGTACCCACATACCAAACTTTTTGAAGAATAAAAATTGGACCAGCGTATGGCTATTTGCATTGAGTAATTGAGGAGAGTGGTGTTCAGAAAGTAATTCAATTTTAAACTCAATCCAAGTGACAAATTGGTATCAACAGAAATTCACCACGTACAATTTAACGCTCATGCATCATTCCATTTTCACTCATATTTATGATTTGTTACTAGTTTTTATGAGCGATACGGATACTTCAACTCATTCTGTGTGAGTTATTACCTCGATACGTCAACTCGGCGTCCTGCAGAGTTAACTGGAATGATGATGTAGTCTAAGCTACCTATCGTATATACCTAAGTATAATCTGTGCATAATATGCAACAAAATGCATCAGGGTTTGTCGACTACTTTGGTCGAACATTGTTTCGTTCAATGCGATGGTTTCATTGCTCGAATAATTTGTTTGCGTATATTGTCCTTTTGTTAAAATTGTTGTGGGCGATGGAGGCGTGTTTACTTTTGTTATCTTACAGCCCGACATGGATAGGCACTGAATGATACTAATCAGTTTATTATTTTACAAATTAAATACATAAATGTACTTAGTGACCAGGCAGTTTAGTTGAATTTTCATTAATTTATTTATGTGTAAAATAATTTAGTTATGATTTATTTTTGATTTATTCATTTCTCAATGCTATCTTACTTTTGAAATATCAAAGCCTATTATTCAAAGCCGTTTAAAGTCGTCTGAAAACATTTAAATTGTCATTGGATATACTCCTGGCTGTGAACGATTATTGATACACACAAGCTCATTTTTAAATATTAGTGCACATAAAGTCCGGGCCTAATTATTTGTTTAACAAAACTAATACGTTTACATTGAATGCAACTTTCGCCAACTCTTAATTTTCTGTTCGCTGTTCACTTCGAGTTAGTTAAAAATAGTAGACTGTCTGCTGGCTTAAACTCACAAGATTTATTTACTTAAAGGAATGCAAGGGCGTAGTTATTCATTTACGATGTGTGGGGAAAGTTCTTTATTGACTTTCACTTTGCAAAGAATAGGAACTTTGAATACTTGTTGCATCTTATTTGCCTTGCAAAACAGGAGGAGCCATTCATGTTAAACCCCTAACCGTAAAGTTACAAATGCCCTGGCTTCAGAACTTTCACTTCACTTACCCTAAACTTTCTCCATTATGGAATGCTCCACGTTCTCCCGGGTCCAGCTTTTGTGGTATAAAAAATTTGGAAACCTATGAATCATATGATTTGTTTCTTGTACTAAAAGTTTTAGACTATGTAACACTAGACAGCAAGGTTTAAACCGTTAGCAAAAACGTGGCTCGAATCGGTAGCTTGAGTTGAGTGTTGCATAGCAGTTGAACTTTTTGTATTTATTAGCCATCTTCGTTAAATACCGCGGTATTTTGGGGATACAACTTGATTTATTTCAATAACACACGAGCTTTCGATAAGTCTCTTTTATCTTCCTTTCTGTATTTAGTTTTTTAAAAGCTGTAAGATTTTAAGCATTGTAATAGTTTAAACGTTAAAGTTTAAAAATGCATATAAAGCTTGTTTGAAAACACGGTTTGAAATGAATGCTCCTATCACATTCATAAGTTATGACAAAATCCATTAAAGAAATGAAAAGTCGGCCGTCACTGTTGATTTTCTGTCGGTACCACGACCCTACGGGCAGTGAGTAATTGCAAACAATATTAATGATGTTGTGCAAGTTAGGATGCATGTTGTTTACTGCTGTTTACAGCAGCAATGCCTGGTTGTTGGTTGTTGTTTTTGCGAAGTTGTATAACCATTCAACTTAAAGCTTGAGTTGAATTGATCACACCTGGTCTGCAACTTCATGATGATTTCTTGGGACTTCTTCACGATCTGAAATTTCTGTCCATGGAATTTTTATTACTCTCGACTTGAGGTCTTACTGAGGAACGAATGTCAAATAGTTCATCATTTATTTTCTACAGCTTTTATTCAAAAATACGGATGCAGTTGGATTGAATAAGGCTAAAGGGAGAGATGGTTGAATTGTTATCATGAATCAATTGCTTGTGCTAAAAATACTGGCGTATTGTGCAAACATACAAATCAAGTTAGGATCTCAAATTGCATAGTATCTATTTCTCATTTAATAGGTCACAGTTCAAAATGTTATTTTCCTTTATTGTGTGCGGTACAAACTGTATCTGCCGTAATGGAATAATACTCAACCCATCACTACGAAATACAACTCAATTTTCGCAAATTGTCTTTGCACACGTTTCTCTTTTTGCGTATGCCAGCCACGCTCTATTGACTTGATTCAATATAACGTTCAGGCGAAATTATATGGAACTTGCATCACTATCACCGCTAATCCAATTTCCAGTATGGAGTAAAGGATAGAAAATAGTAATAGAATAACACGAAGCAGAGAAAGACAGGAAAAACCCCAATCCACATTCAGTCAATGAAGAGAAAGCATCTGAGAAAATACGGCTTAAAGCTCAGAAATCCCACAACCATCTGGTCTAATTCGCTTTTGGCAGCAGAGTATTTGTTATTCTTGGGTTGGCCATTCCGGTGAGGCAGAGCGGAGGTTAAATAAAGGTTGAATCCTAAATGGATTGGGCAATGATTGAATGGGATTTCTAACAGCAAAAGCATATCACTTTTTGTATCACCATCAACTCACGAGAGAATCAAAGAAGCCTTGGGACGGATTTATATTGGAATTATATTGGCCGTCTCTGGCAGACTGCTATCAAATCAACGGCACCATCTCATCTCTTTACAACATTACATGCAACCTTTGACTCATGGCACAGTCATCCAGAATACAAAACAGCGTGAGTTCTTCTCTGCCTCAGTCAGTCAATCATTGACTTGGTGTGTGTATGTAGTAACTCCAGGATGAACGTGAAGGAGAAAGCGTTGTCAAAGGGTGTCCGTGGGGATTGACGAGTGAGAGTGGTAAAAGAAAAAGGGTTATTTTAGGCTTTTCCTAGTTCAAGCAGCATCTCCACAATTTACTAGCTGTCCTGAACTATAGACGTATGTAGTTGGATCGCATCGACTTGGATCCAGAAAATTGTCGGTTGGTTTTCCCTGATAGCATATGGATAGCTTTCCGTAGCATATGTTGTAGTGCTTTATCAAAATGTGGTGATTGGAGTTCTTTGAAAATCGGGTACTGGGATCTTGTCGGATGTTGGAAGTCTAAGTCGGGCCAGCTCGGGTGAAATGGTGAAAGTTCTTTCATTCGCGAGTTCCTTGCCTTTACGGTTGTTTCTTCAATGCTGCTTGTTGTTGAGATTCATCAGTGAATGTCAGCAACAGGCACTACACTACTAAAACATTAGTAGTGTATTTTGGGTACTACTGAGAAGGTGCGTGATGTACGTTAAATTCTCTTGCAACTATGCCAATAATATAAGATTATGTATCATCATAATCGCAACTCGGATTATGTTGAGGCCTATAGGAGTGTGCAAACTTTTCTAAGTAGTACAGAAATAAACTTGTACGAGGCTCATGAATGTTTTAAGGAAAGGGAGAGAGCAATTCACTTACAATAATTTATCTAATTTACTATAGCACAAGCTGCAACTTTACACTTTCTCTCCAATTTTAGCCAAAAAGTTTCCAACGTCTCACTCGACTCGCCGTCGTGTCCTTCCCAATTTCCGTCCTTCCATCTTTCTCTTTGAAACAACCCCCATTTTTCGGTAACTCCCGGGCCGTGTTAACAATTTGCATGTGCAAAATCCTTCCGGGTGTACTTTGAGGCTATTCACATGATTGTGCGGACAGAAGAGATCATGAAGAAGAGTCCTCCAGTCATAGGTTTGTTATCTTCCTCTCAAGTATGTGAATAATTCAGTGGACTTTAAAAGCAATGGGAGGGATCATGGAAAATTGCAATGGAACTGGAATGGGTACGGGATGGATGATTGAGTGAGTTAGTGGACTTGGCAGCTTGTTCTACAATTTGGTCGACAATTCCCTTGAGATCTGTCTATTCCATTCACTGATTGTCAGAGTACGTAATACAAAAGTGCATTACTAGAATATTGGCCCCTTTACGAGTTCCCTCTTTCTTACAATAAAATTTTTACTGCATCCAACTGCGATTATAAACCCTTTGAAATTACTTACAAATATTTAGTTAACAATGTGCTTCAACTTTGAAGCACTAAACAGCACACCGATGAATTTATTAAAAATCATTTAAATTGAATCAAATACTATACTCTGAAGGTGACTGTGGTGCAGTTCTAACAAGTTACAGCTTTCTCGAAGTATTTAAATGAATAAGGGTTACTCGTACCAAAATTTATTGCTCTTGAGAAATAAATCTTTGTCAATATCAAGAACTTTAAAGGTTGCACATGTTGCTGTCGCAATTTTTGAGGGGATGCCAAATTATTCTAAAAATAAAGTTGCAGCACTTTGTCAAATTCCTCGGAAATTTGATGCACGGGAAAAATTTATCTCGGTGAATATCCTCTTTGACGTTGGTGGAACTGCCATATATAAAAAATGCAGGTCCTTTTCTTTTCCGAGCATTCGTTTTCGTCGAACAGTTGAGTTCTGATTTTGTTTGATTACTGTCAGTCCTTGTTATCTTCACTTTGTACAAAACATGGCCGAGCACTCATTTTGCATTGTATTCTACTTTGCTCTACTAGTTGGTAAATTTGTGGAAGGGAGAGAGAACTCCATAAGCTCCGTTCTACAATGTTAACCACAACCAAGCTGCACTTACTCTTCGAACTAATGCAATTTTGCAGAATCTGCCTCACTCAATTTATTTCAAACAGACGCTTTAAAGGCTCGAAGGCATGGCATGGGCCACTTTCTCTTGATGCCGTTCATGATCATTTTGTCTCGCCAGACCCACAGTAATTGAATAAATATAAATTTTATCTCAAGTATATTTACGTGCCTTCTAATTTAATTAAATTGAAAATGGAGGCAGAAATTATATAGGATCCCATTTTGATTATTTTTGCTTCAGAAACCTTGCAAAAAAATGCAATGGGCAATGCATGTTTTGATTCTGAAATTGGACGCCGGCTAGAAACAACCGGCTTAATTCAATCAAATGCTAGTACGTAGAAAACGTGTACCCATTTGTCGTTGATGACGGTAATTGAAAGGTTGAGAGAAAGCACTGCTTAGTGATCATAGTTTGTGATTGTGATTCTTTTTATGTTTACGATCACGCTAAAATATGTTTCTGTAATTTATTGTATCATAGTTTGTGAAATTATCGGTGGGTTAGCATTATTTAAAATATTAAATTTGTTTCCTACGCTCTGAATATGAAAACAATTTATTTACGTCTAATCAATGATGATGGTGGTTCGCTATAAAATACGTGGGTTATAATGTACATAAATGCAAAAACATGATGAGCCGGCTCAAATGTATTGCAACATGAAATCTAAATTGCAAGTTTTTCATTTGGCATTTTTAATCGATGAAGTAGTGCAACCTTGAAGAAGAATTTACATTCATGCATTGCAAACCTGCCGGAGAAATATATGTAGGGCTATAGCTCACTGTAAAAATAAACTTGCATCGGTTGCCGTTTGGATGGATTTGGAATAGTCTGCCCTGGCTCTAACGGCGTGGTTCATAATGAAAATGTATTGATTTCTTCTGTAATACTTTCTCCTCTTATAAATTATTGCAGTTAATCACCTTTGGTTTAGATATGTAAAAATGACAACTACTTGAACCTCAACATCCACACATTTGCACATATGAAACATGTTTTGTCTAAAAGTAACAGTGTTATATATTGTTTGGCAACTTTACTAAACTGAATATCTGCATGCGTGTTTGGTTAACGTGATCACTTTTTGATCTTTTGTTTGAACAACTATTTCCGAATTACACTGGGCCGTATCATTTTTTATTAATGATTAAACCAACATATTTGATCCTTTAATATTTTGTATCATTGGGATCAATGAATGATATAAAAAGCCCTTTTACAAGGTGATCTGGTGATACAATAGCACGATGTCTACACTAGGCCTACACGGATAAATCAATTTGCAAAGAAGTGATCAATTTCGCTTTCGTCATACGTAAAAAATTCAGCCACGAAACATCTTCCACTTTATTTTTTGTAATAGGGACAGTGCTCACCAATTCTTTCAACATTGAGATTTCTGTGCAAAACTTTCTCCAACGACCTTGGACATGGTCATGCAAGGTAGGAGAAAGCAGGCAATTTGTGAGTAACTGATTTATGAAGTGCCATTTGTTTTGCCGTGCATTTCATAACTTGCCCTTTTATCTGGCAGATATGTGGCACAGATTTATTTCCGTTTGCTCATCCAATTAGCGACAAATGAAATAATGCGTCGGGGGGATAAAATTTCAAATAATTGACAAAGCAATCCGTTCCTGAGCCTAAGGTTTTCCATCTGTTTCATGATCAAATCAGTCCAGTGTGCTATTTGCGTGGGTGAAAACTTTCCCCAGTTTGTTATCATACAAGCTATAGATCATGATTCCGTGTAAAGTATTCCCCAATTGCATTAAGGTATTAATAACTTCCGTTCAGTAGTATTTGGAATGGCAGAGGATTAATATTTAAGCTTAAGCCAATTACCTGATTCGCATGACACTGTGCAAGAATTATAATGCTTAGCTGGCTTCGTTTCCCATTTTACGACGATAATATTCAACGACCAACGCTATCAGGCGATGCTAAAATGTATTGTTCATGTTTTTAAAACGGTGATACGAATTTACTTACTATGATGTTATATCCGTTTTGAAATACATGTCTGATTTCGTGCCACACCTCAAAAACAAATTTAAAAGAAAACAAGAACCTTTCATCAATTTTTCTTGCAGGTAATTTTCGTGATGCTTCAAATTTTCAAAAGCTTCAAACAAAAACGGCCAACTCTAAATTAAACATAGCCTGAAACTTTGTGTCGGTATATTATAACATTACTCATGAAAGTTGAAAACAAAACGTTCTTAGATTTATATGGGAGAACTGCTTCCTTTTGAAATTACCCAAAATTGAGATGTAAATTAAAACAAGCGGCTCCCCAACATTGAAAGCCATGCCAAGCTTTTGTTGTATTGCTAATGCATTATTGCTTCGTTTTTATTCCACTACAAATATCCAGTTATATTAAGTTTTTGGTAAATTGAACGTAAATTATTTATTGCTATTTATTTTAGCTACCACATTATTATGCACAAACCAAATGGAACTGCATATGCCAGAGTCCTACTCAGTTTAAAAATAATAATATGCTTATAAAAAACTAAGTTGGAGTTAAAATGTCATGGTAAAAATAACTTTTGGTGGAACGTGTGTGCCAAAAATGTACTATTGTTAAAGCCACACTGGTAATACTGGTTGGATACAAAGTTTGCGTAGAAATTCAATGCAAAGTTGTGACAGGGCATGGTTTGCCCTTTTGTGACCCACAACTTTTCGGGGTTTCATCTAATCTGGTTCATCCATAAGTTAAATGGCAAATAATGGAGCTGGGCTTGAATAAAAAGTTAGAGCTTGGATATTCACATGTTGGTTAGTATTGAATGGATGAATGAAATTTTTGGCACACGGAAC
>JAAXNX010002646.1:0-12788 GCA_036491905.1 Folsomia manolachei
ATTCTCCTTTAATCAGTTTTATGTACAAGTCGTTTCGGGTGTCATCGGGTAAAATAACCTCTGGAAAGAGTAGAAGCCATAGAATTCGGATATTATTATTGGATATCATTATTAAAAAAGCCATGAAGTAATACCTGGAAACCCCATTTTTCTTGCAATTATAGGGTTACCACGCAGTAGAACGGGTTGTTCTTCTTGTATCTAAAATTTCAAAACAATAATCCATACATTCTGATAATAGCATTCTCCGATAGTATTGTTTACTTCAACAGAAAATATAAACATACTTGTCTCGGTGTTCCAGGAACCATAGTGAGTCGAGTGAAAAACCCAACTGCCTTTGCATCTTTTCCATTACTTGGGTCACCTTTAATTGTACCTCCTATTACTTTTCTTAAAGTATCATCCATTGTATCCTCATTGTTGCATCTACATAACAAAAAGCCAAACCATCTTTCATTAAATTTTTAAAAGGATACTTCAATTTTACATTTTTTACAAGACTCACGGCAAATATAGTAATGTTTGAAGTTCATTTTCAGCCTCATTTTTTGGATTGCTTGAAGGGTCCCGGAATATAGATGTAATTTCTTTGGCAGCTACTCCATAAGGTCGCTTTAATTTTACTTGGATACTACTTCGTTTATCCGCAAACGGGATATGGTCTCGTTTATGATCCGACTCTTTTATATCCATTGAACCTGTATCATTCATATAATAGAAGATTATTGACTTCCATGAAGTAGTAGGAAAAACCTTTTATTAAAATTTTCTTACCTATTCGACAAACATAAGCAACCAGGAACACCTTACTTCTGTCAAAGTCAGGCTTTCCAAGGTCCTGCGGAAATAATAGAAAATAATCAATTCAACCTCCAGCATCTCCTGATCCAGTTGTAAAAAAACATACGGTGAATAGAAACTTGAAAGGTGTTTTCATAGGAGGGCTGGCTCGCAAAGAAATCTGGACACTCTCCGTAAAATGGTTTAGCTCATCATTGACCATGTCACATAGGAAAAAACGAATTTCACATTGGTCTATAATCCTAAAATTAACAGTATTGACGGTAACAATGAGGGAGTGGGAGTTGTGACTGATAACTCGACTACCCCGGTTGGACCCTCGCTGAATTAGCAAAAAGAAAAGAAAACGTCCATATCACACTTGCCTTTTTGAGAATAAACGTTGTAATTTTCAAAATAAATACCACATTTTTCTTGAGTTGTTGTGAAGAGCGCTGATGCTGACGAAATAAATGAATAGTCGAAGCCGACAAAGGATCCAAAGGATTGCCATACTCATCCCGAACAACCATGTCCAGAGTAAGTAAACTACATGAAAAATTCATGAGACAACATACCAAGAATCGGGAATTATATACCTTAGCTCATAATTTTCTCACCTATTCCCAGAATCAATGATGGTAGCCACCTGTTTCTTGAGTTCTTTTAACCCTTCCACCGTCAAGTTAGAAGAGAGCAATCGCTTCCGACATTCATGTAGATCCAAAATCATTTTATGAATGGTCATAAACTTTTTTTGAGCCTCCGACATTTCATCCTTTCCATCCTTGTGTAATTGTTTCCCTTCCAATTTGCTCTACATTTAAAAAAAACATTCCAAAATTTAAGACACTTTCCAAAAACTTAGGATTATATTGGATACAAAAAAATCTCTCACATCTCTCAAATTAGTAACGACAAAGATCTGCTTGGCAATTTTATACCATTCCTGCAGCGACGCGACAATCTCCTGTGATAACGTGGGTTGCTTTGGCACAACAATTTCCGTCTCGCTACAAAAAAAACAGTTAGATAACCCTCCTTTACCATTAACAAACTTAATTCACACCCCCAACTGACTCACCCATTCCGTATAACAGAACACTCCTTAATGTGCACATAAGCCTTTGGAAGTATTCCTTCTCCATCCCCATCAAATTTTTTGACATAGAACCACTCCCCAAACTCCCCCTTTACTAGGAGAGCTTCACCCAACTGGATCCTGAGTACAAGGGGGTGATCATGTTTCTCCAGGCTGGCTTTAGCTACAACAAAAAAAGATAAGAAGTTAACAACCGGAAGTGGATTCAAGTCTCTAAATTAGACCTTACCCACTGCATAGCAGTGCCTATCCTGGACCGGAAGCCAAGGTGGATGCATCACTAGTGAGTGTCTTATTTTGTCTCACATTACAATTGACCTGACCTCTGACCTCACCCAGTGTGGACCCAGTTTAAAGGCACTTAACTATAAAAACTTGGATATCAGCCCATAAAGGAAGGAAGACTAGATTTTCCCTATATTTAGTTTGTGGCTTGTGGCGTGGCCAGTCGGGACGAGAGCGGATGTTGCTGATGACTGATTGAAAATGAAGCTAATTCCCAATTTGACAAATATACACTTGTCCAACTTTGATTCCCGCAATGCCACTTGTTGATGGTAATAAAATAGCCACCACCAACCAACACCCAGGCACTTGTAGCAAGTAATATGTGGAGACAGCTTAGTCACTAATGGAGAGGGGCACTAATTAATATTTAATCAATATTCATCAGGCACTCCAAAATTTGGACTCCGAATGTCATGTTCAGATCGGATCCGATTAAATCTGAACTTCTGGGAGGCAAAGGTCACCGTGACCTGGTCATGATGACCTAGTGACCACACCCACTGACCCCATACAATGCATGACTTGCACTTATCTGGCATCCGGTTATCCATGCAATAATGACAGCTCCTCTTACGCTATGGCCTCCTGAGCATATTTTATGACATTTCTCCGGGACGCTTGGCCTCTTTTTCCTCTCTGTAATGGAACAAAGGTTCCTTCCTACAAGAATAAGCTATGGTTTATGGTATTTCCGAATATTTCGGCGAATCTCTCCAAATTTCCGGAACCCTTCCCGGTCAGAGTCGGAGTGACCTTGTAAACTACATTTTGGGGATAGACAGCCGAATAATACTGTAACATGGGAAGGAAAAGGCCAAGATTTTACAATAAGTAGGTTTGACACTGTTATTGCATCAGTCAGTCAGACCCATGAGGATCTACCACGAACTACTCTGTCAGTTTAGTTGCTGGGTAATAATTTGAAGATAAATTTAACTGTTTTCAAATCCTGGTTGGATTATCCACCATCAAATTCGCAATTTGCGAACCTTGCAAAAAATCATGGCTTTGAGGCCCATTTTTTGCAGAGGTTGAATGAGATGACTCATCCTCTCCTCATCCTTTTGTTGGTGTAAAACTTATCAATTTTAAAATTAAAGAAATTTGACCCCTCTCTTATCTCCAGTGAGTCATGGGACTGGTGAAGTAAACAATACGAAAACGTTATTTTACCAAGACAGTGATATTATTGACATGAGATATTAATGGTCTTTTTTTATGAAGAAAAGAAACATAATCCCAAGTCCTCTGCCTCAGTGAAAGTGAGACTTCACTGTGAAGTAGTAAATTAGACACTCGTAAAACAATACAACCACTGTTATCGATACCACTGATAAGTTGGGGTGGTAATCTTGATTATATTCAGTAGTGGATTGATTACGAATAACAAAAGTGTTTATTATGTTGGGATGTATGTGTAATTTCTTCGGCACTTTGGACCAGGCTCAGTACTAATTTCACCCACACACATTATGGAGGATAAGCAGAACAATCAGTTTGTAAGTCGTTTATTTCTTGGCGTTTAACTAAAGTTGTAGGATAGATAAGAGTCTTATCAAGTTTAAGACGATAAAAAAGTCGCAATAATTTGCATGCAAACTCTTGACTCAAGTCATTCTTGAGACGCTTCACAATGACTTGGATTTTCATTGTGCTTATCACAATTATTTTCCTTAATTACAGGGATTTCACAGGGAAACTCCAGATTCTGGTGTAGTCATGTCGGACTTTGACCTGTCAAAATTTCTCTTCGACAACAACAATCCCGTGGATTGGGACGCCATTGTGCCCATGGATCAAGAAACCCAGCTACAACCACCCCTACTTACTCCGCAGCAACAATTAACCCCAACCGGAAGTATGGCTGCATCTACAGAAATCATAAATCAACCCAACATTGACACGACCCCGCTAGGAACCATTGGACTCTCCGTTCTGACGACGGGTACTCCGGCAACTCAACCTGGTCCAAGGTAAGTATTCATTCAATCATTCCATCTTATCAGATTATGATAAGCACATAATTACGATATCTCTATAAAGAAGGGTTTAATGTAACCCTCCATTTACGAGTTACACAAGTTATTTATGTGGGAAACAATGGATGCGAATCATTTTGCATGGATTATAATTTGTTTGCGTGCATAACTATGTGAGTTATGAATAAGAGCAATCCATTCCTGATAATTTAGTATCGGCGTAGAGTCAGAGTATCCTTGAGATTTAGTTGGGAGATTTTGGCATGAAGTCAATATCGGTTGTCGGGCATCCTCCAATGTAAATTAGGGAAGTATAACTATGACACTTATATATATAACTAGTCGCTGATGATGATCTCGGCGTATTTTCCACACACTGTTCTGCTGTGGGGCTCTCTTTAATTAATTTGCTTTTTGGTTTGGTCACCCATGTCTGCTTAGCAGAGTCTTTTTGAGAATAAGTTGAACTTAGGGATAACGTAATTAGTAAATGTAACAACAAACCAGTCACTGGTTAGTAAGGATTGTGAGGTTAGTGCTTGTGAGCAGTGTCAAATTTGAGGAGACTTAAGTTATCCGAGATCACTTTCCATTCGGATAAAGTTTCGCCATGCAGTTATCTCAACCCAACATGCTTGGGAATCCTGAAGGACGGTAATGTCAATCACTGGGCGATGCCTATGCCGTTGTCCACTCCTCCTCCCACGCCACGCTCAACACAGGGCCAAGGCTATATTCATCTTACGCCACAGTCATTTTCCTACACGCAGGATTTTAGTTCGTACGTTTCAAGTTTTTTATAGTTACTCAAATGCAATTATTCGTAGGCATAAAATAATTTTATAAGTAATGCAATTAATCCAAGTTTATTTCCAATTCTATTCCAGCAGCTCCCCAAAAAATAGCTTGCCTCCCCTGCGTACAAGCTACAAACAGGAATTACACCGCATGAAAGCATTAGAGGTGAGGTCAAGCTTTGGTAAATTCTTCAATATAAAATGTACCTGATCCGTATCCTCATAATTTGACTAGGATTCCCGAAGAGAGCAACAACAGGTCAAATCCAACACTCATCCTCCACCTCAGTCAAACCCAGTTGATTTGCCAACTGCCCTGTCATCCTCCCCTCAAGCCACGGCNAATTTGACTAGGATTCCCGAAGAGAGCAACAACAGGTCAAATCCAACACTCATCCTCCACCTCAGTCAAACCCAGTTGATTTGCCAACTGCCCTGTCATCCTCCCCTCAAGCCACGGCCATCCCTAGGGACGCTCTGCAGGTAAGTTAAGACACTTAATGTGAAACACTGCATTTACTGTATGTTGGGTAAGCCTGGACAAGTTAATAGCCCTCGTTTTTTTACCACAGGTCAAGACACGCCTCGAAAATCCAACCCGCTACCATTTGCAACAATGTATGATGGAAAAAGCGACGCGGTACGTGATGGAGAACGGGGCCCTCAAAGGAGGATCCGTCCCTCCACCAGCAACCTATGCCGGTGCCGGGGGTGGATTTGCAATGGAACAATCCTCTAATCAACTAAGGTTCGTCGGACTTCCGACACAACCAGGGTCAGCTCCTCCCAATATATTTGCAGTTGAACCACTCCCCTCACTCTTACCAGCCCCTTCCTTTCCTCCTCAGTCAATTAACAGCTCACTAGGCACCAGCATCACTAGTGGCTGTTCGGCAGATCTCAATGATCCCATTGTACCCTTGGATGTAGACGCGACGGAGCTGGTAAGCAATTTTGTAATGGTTTGAAGACTTTCAAGCTCATCATGAGCTGCTCATGACGAACTCTTATTTCCAGAATATGCTCACCTTGTCAGAAATCAATGAGTTGATTTCACAGGATGAAGTTGACCACTGCAGCTACTCAACGCCTTCAAACAATTTTATGCCATCACCTCAAACGCCTGGTGCCTCATCCGGTCAGCATTCAACGATGCTACCGAGCACTCCGATGCAATCCCCGGGCACGCCAGAAGGCCATGTTAAGGCATCTAAGGATCGGCAGAAAAAAGACAACCATAATAAAAGTGAATTGTCATTTTTTAAATGTTTTGCATGCATGTAATTCGAGTTTAACAAACTTGTAATTGTAGTCGAGCGGCGCAGAAGGTACCTAATAAACGACATGATCAATCTACAAGGGCTACAACTTCCCAAACCAAATGAACCGTAAGTCCACATTTTCAAGCTTTATTGTACATCTCTAGAATATGATGCTTACACACAAATAACTCGTCAACAGGTATTATGACAAGTTTGGGGATGTGAAGCAAAACAAAGGAGCCATTCTTCAAGCCAGTGTGGATTATATCAACCTCCTCAAAGATGAAAATGAAGAATTTCGACACAAGGATGTTAAAACGCAACTAAAACTTCAAGAAACGGAGCAGGAGAAGAAGAAACTTCTTTTAAGGATCCAGGTAACTCAAAATGACAGCTCTAGTGTACACTACGGGCATGAAACTTTATGTAATCGTAATGCATTCGGTAAAACAGGAATTAGAGCAGATTTGCATCACGAATGGAGTTGTCATCCCAGAAGAAACTTTAACATGGAGATCACAACCGGAAAAAATTTCAAATTTGATCAACGGGCCCATTATAAAACAGGCAAATTCCCAATCCTTACTACGCTAATGCTATTGAGAGTGTCATTCATAATGGGTACTTAATTTGCATTTCAGGAGCCCAAGTTCCCTGACCAAATGGACGAAGGAAATATGGTGACAGTAGGTGACCCCATGCTTGGACCCGTAGATTTTGATGACATGGAGCTTAGCTAGAGTATTTTCGTTATAAATCCACTACACTGGTGCTTATAATAGTTGTTGACAGGTAACTGTAGTATATTTTTCTGCCCAATGGTGCAATACAATAAAACGGTAACTGACCTTTATTTAAAGTCCAGACCATTTTGAATCACATTTTATTGCAATATATCTCTTGACATTCAATTTAAATCTATTAAAGGTAGGTAAGGCACGTATTTACTCATGCACCAATTTGCACTATTCAACAAAGTAAAGCTACGTCAAATCACAATATCAAACCGTAACTAGTTGGCGACATCAAGTAATGGTTGTACTTCAAGATAAAAACATTCCTTCCCACTATCAGTCAGTACCTCGTATAGGCAATGGCACCAATCACTAAAAGAAATAGTGTCCCAATAACAGCTCCTTGTTCATGTGATATCCTCTCCGAGGTTTCCGGAGTGACTTCGGAAACGTTAAAGTACACAGGATCCCTTCCACTGGTCCTATCGCTATTTAAGCTGAGTTGACTAGCCACCGACTCTACCGTCTTTGTAACATTATTCAGAGTCTGAATGCTGATGCGTAGCATTTTCTCTTGTTCCTAAAATACAAATACATATATAACACAAACGCATAATAAACATGGTATGCTATCATTTTCTTCCGTACTTATCTTACCTCTACACTATGTAAAAGACGCCCAACACTTTCAACATCACTCTGATTAGTTGGCAATGATTCCCCTCCCATCCTGAGTGACAAGGCTTGCACAGTTTCCTCAATTTTTGCCACATGAGACGACGTCTGCAGCAAAATATCTTTAGTCTGCTGGTGACGCATCCGTGTATTTAAAGTAGTTCCCAGAATTCCAAGAAAAGCTCCAACCAGAGATCCCATAACTGACCAATACTTTGTTTTCTCCCCTTGGGCACGTTCCTTTTCATGACTCATTCTCAAGGCGTTGGATAACTCCGAGAAAAGTTCTCGTTCCTTTTCCTCCAGTACTTCAAAATTTGAGCGGACCTCCCTCTCCTCTCGTATGATGTCTATTTCATTTTTAATTAGCTCCAAATATTTGTTGTCCCCACTGCATTAAAACATTGTGATGAGCTCTTAAATATTTTATAAAATAGGAAGCTCAAGTCTCCTTACCGGGCCGTTCGGTCAATATCCGATCGAAGGATGCGAAGCTGTTTCTGCACTTCCGTCAACTTCTCTTGTTCTGATCGGCGGAGTTGTTGACTCCGTTTGAAACATGTTTCGGCCTGGATGATAACAATGATCGGATAAGTAGCTTATCATAGGATGAAACATTAAGTTAAGGAAGTTGGATTTGTAAAGAAATTTGAGATTCTTACCGACAGAACCCGGGTCTGAGCTTCCTTGACTTGTTTAATTCCAATAAAATCTTCATAAAGGAGCATTGCTTGGTTGACCTTATCCTTGAGTAGAGCCGTTATTCCGGGGTCTTGTCGGTGTTCGGGTAGTATAGGACTATTGGCCGCAGAAGAACTATACTGACCCCTGTCTCCGACCCACACTGACCGGAGTTGGTTAGGAACTAGTAGTCGTCTCATGACGTGACCCTTCACAGGTCACCCTTGACCTAGCCTGACCTCCCGCCAGTTAGGAAACTTATATAATTTACTTAAACCGCAAAAATAGTTTTTCTGTCATAATCATTGCAGTAGCCGGCTTTTTTACAAGTTTCTTGGGAATGATTTAATATCCGACTGCAAAACAAAATCAGAGACTTGTAAAATTTTAATTGTCAAAAATAAATATTTCGTGATTTAAAAAAAATCATAATTGCGAGGAGACTGTTCTCAATAAAGCAACAAAAATTTTACCATTTTCACCCCCCAATCGCGTGACCCATATTCTAACACAATTTGGTTCAACTGCTTATCCAAGGTCTGGAAACTTATCCACTTCTCGATAAGAACTCGGCTTTCATGAAAGTTGTCTCAATTCCGGGCAAAAAGTTGTGGGTTGGGGTAAACTGAGGGAATCATCTGCTGCGTATTAATCCAGACTTAAGTCCACACTTTATCTTGGTTCTTGGTTGACATATAATTTGGATAATCACGCCCTTATCTTATCACCAGCAGCGGACAGCCCCTGACTCCACTCTTCCGGGGTCAAGGAGCAGTCAAGGAGTGAACACAAATACAGGTGGGTCGCCTACTACTCTTACAGGCTGTTGCGCTAATTTTGTGCTAATAATTGCAGATTTATTGCACAAGTAATAAATTGAATTTTAGAGATTTTTAAAGATTTTACAGTATAATCGCAGTTTCAATTTGAAACATGAATTGAATTAGGTGACATTTTAACCTGGGTAAAAGAGTCTTGATTATTTTTATCAGGTAGGAGGCCAGACAACTCCTATTTAAATTACGGAATCGGATCTGACCTGAAAAATCATGGCTGAACGGAAGGAAAGCTTCCCAAGACCCGTGGAACGTCAACGCAGCGTGTCTGGGTCCGGGGTGGGGGCAGGTGCCTCGATAACCGTGGGGTCTGCTGACTTCTTCTCCTCCAGCCCCATCGTCCTCCTAACTAACACACCCATCACTGGCAGTCATGGACCCAGTGCCAGTCCCGTACCTCCGGCTACAACTAATCAACAACCTATCGTCAAAATTGGACATTACGTCCTCGGACAAACCCTTGGGACCGGGACATTTGGTAAGGTCAAGATTGGCGAGCATCAGCTAACTGGACATAAAGTCGCTGTGAAGATCTTGAATCGAAATAAACTTAAAAGTTTGGATGTCGTCAGTAAAATCAGGAGAGAAATTCAAAATCTCAAACTATTTCGACATCCACACATTATCAAGTTGTACGTTGGTGGATTATAAACAAAATTTAAAAAATGGTAGTGGTATTCATGGTAAACGTCTTTGTTATAGGTATCAGGTTATTAGTACGCCCTCCGATATCTTCATGATCATGGAGTACGTTTCGGGTGGGGAGCTATTTGAATATATAGTCAAACAGGGCAAGGTATGTGTACATTTTAGATTATTTGTTTAAATGAAACAGTTATTATTCTTAAGTCATCAAAGGATAGAATATTTTCAAGTATTTTTTCACTCTTGTAAAGTCTTGAAAACTGGAATGATATGCATGGAATAATAGTAATAATGGAATTCTGAACATTTCAGCTGAAGGAACACGAGGCAAGGAGGTTTTTTCAGCAAATAATTTCAGGGGTTGATTATTGTCATCGACACATGATCGTTCATCGGGATTTGAAGCCAGAGAATTTGCTTGTCGACCGCAACCTTCATGTGAAGATCGCCGATTTTGGTTTGTACATTATTAAACTGAATTGTAGGCTTAAGATGGTTACGGATAGTTAGAATTTTGTTTTCTGTAGGGTTATCCAACATGATGACAGACGGAGACTTTCTCAGGACGAGTTGTGGTTCGCCAAATTATGCTGCTCCTGAGGTGATTTCTGGAAAGTTGTATGCTGGTCCAGAAGTAGATATTTGGTCCTGCGGAGTCATTTTGTATGCCTTGTTGTGTGGTACACTTCCCTTTGATGATGAACATGTGCCGACACTTTTTCGGAAAATCAAATGTACGCTATTTGAAAATTGAATGGTTGTCAATCCATCCTTCTACAATTCGTTGCTCAAATTATCTACTTTTATTTTCAGCTGGTGTATTTCCTTTACCAGAATACCTAAACAAGTCAGTGGTCGGATTACTTTGTCACATGCTCCAAGTTGACCCCATGAAACGTGCCACAATCGAGGACATTAAGTACGTTGGCTAAATTTTGTTTTAATCCTTAAAGTTGCATTTGGTATTAATACTATGACAATTACTATAGGAAGCACGAGTGGTTTCAGAAAGACTTGCCATGTTACCTCTTCCCATCTCCGGTGGATCAAGATACTTCTGTTGTCGACCCGGACGCGGTACACGAAGTTTGCGAGGTAAGTAAATTCTACAAAAGGCTTTCACAGATATAACAAATTACTTATTAAAGAATTTTTTTAATTTTTCAGAAATTTGGAGTAAGTGAAAACGAGGTCCACAACGCCTTAATGAGTGGTGATCCTCACGATCAACTATCCATTGCGTACCACTTGATCATTGACAATCGCAGAATTGCTGATGAAGCTGCTAAAGCAGAAATTAAAGATTTCTACGTTGCAAGTAGTCCTCCACCAACATCATTTCCCTCCGATGGGGTTCACAGCCCGATTCGACCACATCCCGAAAGAATTGCACGTAAGTTGAGCTAAACTCTCATCAAACATAACGTAAGCAATTAAAATGATTTCAAAAAATTCTCACAGCTCTACGAGAACGCGTCATATCTTCCGTTCCTGTCGGAAATAACGCTGACCGACACAAAAATAGTGGCGTGAAACGAGCCAAATGGCATTTGGGAATCAGATCTCAAAGTAAACCACACGACATCATGAATGAAGTGTACCGTGCTATGAAGTCCCTTGATTTTGTAAGTATCATTAAATCACTAATCCACCAGAGATATTCATTACATTATTCATTTATTTATTTTAGGAATGGAAAATAGTAAACCCATACCACGTCCGGGTACGACGGAAGTCCGCCAACAATACCAAACACGCCAAAATGTCACTTCAATTGTACCAAGTCGACTACAAAAGCTACTTGCTAGACTTTAAAAGTCTCTCATGTGAAGAACAAGATAAAGAGAATGTCCATTCCAGTAAGTTCTCCTCATTAAATAATACCTTCTCCATTTTCCAGGTTGATAATCTCTTATTTGTCACAGGCTCTGAAATGCTGGCAATGACTGGACCAAGTCATCACACCATGGAATTTTTTGAAATGTGTGCCGCATTAATCACACAACTGGCTCGTTAAGCATCTGCAATGTAATTATTGTCTGTAAATACAAACCATCAAGTAAATGCGGCCTTCCACCTCGTTAAAAAATGTAGGCGTGCGTCACTTACCCTTTAATTTTATCAATCATTGATTATCAATCTGCATTCAGAGTACTGCTTTGTTGTTATTCCTATTAATTTGATAGAGCAAATTATTCCTTAATTTTAATTAATTATTCTGTAATCAATGAGGATTTACTAATTGTAAGAAAATAAATGAATAACAATTAAATATCCATTTATTCCACCCATGCCCCAACCTGTGTGGGAAGTCAGTGGCTGTGAAAAAAACCTCAACACTTTTGAAAACCTCAACACTTACTTAACTCTCAAAAATCAGTGCGTTGCATTTTGTTCAAATAATCAAATGTCATAATTATTAATTTATTAATCATCAGTGACAGACGATACCACATTAAATTAGTGGAGGCAATTTAGCAACTTGTGAGGTAAGTTGAGTTCCAAACTTAAGTTTAGAAGTGCAAAAACTAGCTTGTTTTGTGACATTACTCACATTTTATATTCTCATCAAATTTATTTCCTTGTAGGTATCCTTTCTCTTCAGCAATAAATAATCCTGTGATTAACTCGGATAAGGATGGAATGGCTGGGAAAGGGCTCCAGCCCAGGAGCTGGGGGAGCTAACGATATAGCGACACAGTTGCAAAATCTTTTGCAAATTCCAGCCATTGAAAAGAAGACAACGTCTGGAGATACGGCTGTGATGCAAATTCAACAGTCCTCCACATCCACATCCTCTGCTCAAGATACTGGACAAGATATGATAAGACCTCCGGGTACGTTTTTTTAATAAATGATAAGCCAATTGTAGTACATTTTTTTATTAGTGTCCGCTTCTTCTTCTTCATTCAGTTGTGGCTCGCTACTGCTCAGACTTAGAAGCCGAAGGACAATCTTCAACAGGGAAGGAAGGGAAGGAGAATTTATACCCTCCCCCGGGAGGAA
>JAAXNX010002647.1:0-12786 GCA_036491905.1 Folsomia manolachei
ATTCCAACAATGGACCCACCACGATCAACAAACGAAAAAACCCGAAACCTAATCAAATCTGTGATTTTACAGAAGATGACCTAGATGAGAATGGAGCATTGGATATGGTCGTGGAAGGGCGGAAGGTCTCTACACCCACTCCTAAGTCTGCATAAACCGATAAGCCTTAAAAAAAATTGGACCCTTACCTGGCAGAAATTCGACCCAACTCGAACTTCCTCTTCTTCCGGAGAGAGACTTGCTTTCCTCCAGTCGCCCAGGTCCGATGGGATGTTTTCTAGTCCAACTTCTTGAAGCCAATGTCACTGGCTTCTTCTCTGAAACACTTCCGGCAGATCTTCAACCCGTATTTCCTAATTAAACCGTGCTTGTTGGCGGCGTCTCGGCTGCAATTATTAAAAAACAATTGCTTTAAGCCTTCCGATACTTCATAACTCATCCCTTCAAAAATTAATTGACTCAGACTGACCTTAATTCTGGCAACAACTCCACCCAATTCGAACTTCCTCTTCTTCCGGAGAGAGAATGCTTTCCTTCTGTCGACCGACGTTTATGATAATGATCACGGGAGATACTTCTGGGGTTGTCCTTGATGTCCAAATCAATGCGTTCTTGGATGCCGAACCCAAAGTTTCCAGTATCGGAAAAGTTTTTCTTCCTCAACTCGTATTCTCTGACCTGGAATAAAAAGTAAAAAAAAAATAGTAATTAAACTCGGATGTACTTATTATTGGAATATTTGCGAATACATCAAAGATTGCACTTACTTTCAATCCCTTTTCTAAAATCTCCTTTGCCTTTGCTCCACGGACAATGCGATGGACAGCGATCCTTTCGTTTCTTCGAATTCCAAAGGATTTGGCAGTGTATCGTCCCTTACTGAACACGGGTTGTAGTCCTGTCAATTGCTCCAGCACCTGAGGTGACAGAATTAATATTTATGAATTATCCCATGCCTCCCACTTACTCCTCCCTNCTCCCATCCTCCTCTTCCACTAAATCGACAACTAGCAGACTGGAGAAGTTTTTTGGATTTAAGGTAAGTTTTAGTAAACAATTTCAATTAAATTATACAGAGTTATATATAATTAACTATAATCCGTATCTTTATCAATTTGACCAGTAACAAATTGAAAGAGAACCATTTGACGAGGATTCAAGTGGGAGACCCTGTGGCTAGCTATTTTGGACTAAAGCGTGACCAAGGAAGGTAAGAAGGGAGGAGTAAGTGGGAGGCATGGGATAATTCATAAATATTAAATATATTTTTTTTTTACTTTTTATTCCAGGTCAGAGAATACGAGTTGAGGAAGAAAAACTTTTCCGATACTGGAAACGTCGGTCGACAAGAGGAAAGCAAGTCTCTCTCCGGAAGAAGAGGAAGTTCGAGTTAGGTCGAATTTCGGCCAGGATGGGGAAGAATAGGTAAGTATTTAATAAGTCTGTCAGATGAAGGTTGGTGTAATTGGTTAAAGATGAAATCAACTCTTTTATTTCAGGTCTAATGACTATGTCAAAATTGAAGGGAACGCCAAAGCTCTCAGGAGTCTGGGATTTGGACCCCAAGTCCCCCAATTTAAGCAGCAAAAGAAGACCCCCAAACCAACCCACCATGGTCGGCGAGGGGCTGGGCTCCCAGGAACCCGAATTTACGTGGGCGGGATTAACGACTCCGTGACTCGAGAGCACTTGGAGGACATGTTCAGCAAGTATGGAAAGACGGAGCACGTCTGGATAAGCCCACGAGGCTTCGCTTTCGTCAATTTTGGGACGGAACAATCGGCCACGGACGCCATCAACGCCCTGAATGGAGAGGATTTCATGGGATGCAAGCTTCGCGTTGAGGTTTCACGAAAGAAGTCGGCCCCTGCGTCTGGCGGTGCTAACGCGGGTGCTATGTCTTCTCCGTCGGCGTCTGGCGGTGCTAACGCGGGTGCTATTCGTGGTGGGAGTGGTTCTTCATGTGGTAAGAAAACTATGAATACCATTTCTCCAACGCTAGGATTTAACTGGGAACTGGGACATTTTTATGCATTTGATTTTGATGTTTATTATTTTACTTTTTTCAGATGGTGTGGTTGCACGCATTCCAGCCCCACCCACTCCAACTTGGAACAAGCCCGCTTTTCCCCCATCATCCCAATTTCAGCAGGATCTCCGTCGGGAACAGCACTCCTACGGAAATGCCGACCCAAAGGTCGCAATGGATGAGGATGTGATGCCACAACCCAACCAGAACCCTACAATTCGCTAAACTAAAAACCAAACCGTTTTCAATAGTTGTGACTAGCTAACGTTTCAATCAACTGTGGTACGGTGTCCAAAAGTACAACAACCGCAAAATTTAACCTTTGTAAAAGCAATATTTTATGCTTCGATTCTTCGTCGTAAAAAAAACATGATTATTTATATATTTCCCCACCACCGATTGAATTGGTGAATGTCTGCAATATTGTTATATTCTACAACTAAAAAATCAAATTTTGTTATAAACCTTTTCCAAAAAGCGTCTTCTTGAATTAAAATTCAATATGTTCTTAAGTAGAAGCAAACCTTTATTTTTATGCCAAATGTCTAAGAATATATAAAGTTTTCCAACAAACCATATCATTTAGTTTTAATGAAACCAACAGAAATTGTGGTTGTGATCATTGTTGTCCACATGGAGTTAATGGCCCTTCTGCTTCTGGCAATAATAATTATTATTTTTCATCATTAATAACCTTCCACCGTTGCAAAGCAAACGTACTAATTTCAATGCAATCCAATATGCTTCCAGCATCTATTGCTGGGTGTGTGGAAATGAGTAAGTGAGATCAGGACACTCTCAACTCTCTGAAAAAAAGCTTATGAAATGATTTTTGACCATGGACTCCATGGCATGGAGCAGTGTATCGTATAAAATATTTTATTACGTTACTTTTTTTTAGGTTCGATTCAGTGGGTGTAGTTAAAAGAGCTTTCTTCCCTATCTGGATTCCTGATCTTTGTGGATTTATTTTATTGTCAGTTTTATTTTTATCAGACTTTTGGGTTTAATTTGAAATACGAAACAAGTCATGAACCTGGCAGTACAGAGGCCATTAATAAAGATGGGTGAAATAGTTTAAGGTTAATGAGTCACTTGTTCAAGTTATAAATAATAAAAATGCGCTGTATTTACTACTACACTGCTAGAATCTGGACATAGCTCATTCAATGAGATACGGCACAATTTAGATGGTTGTATCATATTGTTCAGAAGATCTTTAAGCAGACCTTTTTTCATCGACTGCATAGGTTATCTTATTGCTGTGTTAGCTTGTCAGTTAATGAAGTTGGTTGTCGGAGTTAAGTTAAAATCGGTTGGTTAGTTTCGTGTTTGTAATTTTTATTTAGTAAGGAATGGGTTGGGTTGCTTTGCTTTGCTTGTCATTTATATTCTGGACCAGGCCCAAGTACAATTTTTATTCCTTTTTTAATACTCTCACACCACTGGCTGAATGGGAGAAAAACTACAAAAGTTTCACAGAAAGGAATACGTGTAAAAGGACATGAAATTGAAGGAACACGAAATTGTGGTGCGTTCGTTTATTGCGCACGCAACGTAACCAGTTTAAAACTTTGTTACAATTTTGTTTATAATATTTATGTGTGAATATGGCCATGACATATCGTGTCTTATATCCAAGTGAATTTGAGCAAACAATAATTGTCCGTATGGAATACTAAATTTTATGGAATTCTGCAAAACTGGACTTTGATATCAAATTCTGTTGAAATTGAGTTTTAGACGAACATTCCACTAGAACATTTATTGCTCCAGTGACTTATTGTGTTTGTTTTTATACGTTAACGAAATCTATTTCATCTCCAGGTTCCAATTCACCCTTTAAAAGCACTAATGCTCTTTTTAATGGCATGGAGTCTAAATTCTGTCTTTGCATCCATTTTCATTCCACTCTTCTCTACGATCAAACCCTTAATCCTTTACATCCTACACAATGCAATATTTTAAGAGCAAAAGTAAAACCTTTCAACGCCTCCCCTCACGGGAAGAATTGGATGAAAACCATTTTATTTAGTAATGTATAAGACGCGAGTTGTCTAATAAAGACGGCACATGTTGGTAGAGAGGTTCGAACACTTGGGTTGATTAACTTTGTACGTATCCATTGAAAAACAAAGGAATTAATGCAGAAAAGGCTTTTTTAAAAAAGGTTTTTTTACACTTTGCACATTAATTCCACGCATACAGATAAACTAAGACTTCTAAAGAAACTTCACGACTAACTTGGCAAAAGCTAAACACTGATTTCTAATCAAATATCAAATTAAAAGTGTCGTCAAAATGAATACAATCTTCATCATTAAGAAATTAACCTCTTAGACATCGATTATCCATCAATGGTTTTAACAATATGCTCTGGAAAATGTGCCGGTGTGCCATTCAATATTTTAAAATATTAAAATACATTTTCACTGGTTTGTCGTGTTTCAGAGTGCATTGTTTTATTCTTTTGTTCAACGTGGGTAGTCGATTGTAATCAAACTAATCAAATGTTCGGGAAAAGTGCACTTTGTGATTCACAACCAATGAGTTTTGACAGACTATCAAAATGTCAACACGATATCGAGAAACAAAACGAAAGCTAAATCTACTATGATAAAACTAACTCCATATATTTTTGTAATTACAGGATATCAAAGGTTTTAATCAGAACATTGATGCTTCACACAAATGATTTAAGGTAAGCGAAATTTTGGTTACATTTTTACCTTATGCTTTACACAGCTAAAAAGAATACTTGTACTGCCTACTCGTGCCAATTATGTTCGAAATAACAAGCTCAAATAACAAACTATTTTATGTTAGTTTCCAAATTATTTTTTCACAACACCTACTCGTCTGTGAATAGAAAAGTTTTTATTAACAGGGATCGAATTAGTGAAAACATTTTGGGAGAAAGTTGTCAATTAAAGTGAAGGATGATAGCAAAGTTTGTGAGAGGGTTGATTAAATTAGTTTCCGTATGAAATACAAATACATATACCTACGTATACCATTCGTTAGTTACACAAAAGAACAAAAATATCGTGCATCTGCAGTCATAGTAGTTGTCAACTTTATCGATTAGTTAGGAATACTGTATCACCCAGTAAGCAACTGCTTGAAGGTTTATTTTTTTCATTTACATAATTCGTTCACATTACTAAAAAATGATAAAGATTTTTTATGATTTTTTAACCTGTCACTGATATGTTGTGCAAGTATTAATGGAAAGAACGTTATCCTTTCAGGAAGTAAATATATTGATGCCTTCCTAGCCTCTATTTTCCATGTTTTTTAAAGTACGGGTTAAATTGGGCTTGGAAATTGCAGACTGGTTGTTACTGTTGAGCGGGTTATATATTTATACACAATATAGAACATGGTTTAGGCGTTTCTCATCCAGTGTATTTTTAAAATCTCTTTAGTTTTTACGACCGATTCCCCTGTCCAGCCTTAACGTAAATCTTGAAACTTATGATGCATGTGGTCATCAATCCTGAAAGAAAAGAAAATAAAGGTTTGGATGTGGTTAGTGCGTAGCTGGCTACCTCGTACATTATCATCTCAACCGCTCGATGGGTAGTGGTTAGGTTATGCCGGTTAAATTATATATAACATTATCAACTCATGGGTACAGATAGTAACCCTTTTGTAGAAGTAGAGTTACTTAAGCTTTAAAATTTAAAGGCTGCATCAAAGAATGAATACAATATCCAGAAAAATATTCTCGAGTAAAAAATCGATTACTGATACAGTTACTTTTTGGAGTGGGTAAGTGGTTGCCATATATGGGAAGGATTAGATAGACTGGATGAGATTGCTTTTGTGTAGTGTTTGGTGGCGTAGGATGTCCTTCTCCCTTTGATTATCAAAATCATAGTTCAGTCGGTCCACCTGAACAAGATTGGTAATAACGAGGGATGGGTGGGTCTAGGTACTTGCTCCGATGTTGAGTGAGACTAGCCTTTTCGTATTAAAAACTCCAGTAATTGAAGATCTCAGATAACTCAGTCATTCATATAATTTTTCAAGTGCTTTAACTGTTTTACTATAATTGAAAATTGAAGATACATGTAGGTCAATCTTTTATAACTTCAAAGGCTGCAATGCAATGTCGGCTCATCGGATGAGCTGTGGATCTCTGAAATCAACCGCTTCAAACGGCAGGCTCGTCATGACTCATGAGTTGACAATTTTGTACTAGAAATTGAACAATCGATTCTAAGAAGTACAGTAAGAGTTGGAACAAAAACAACAAGCAGGTCAGACTCTGCCTTTGCTTGTCTTGTCAACTTGTTCAGTTCATCCTCATCTGTGGATACAATCGCAATCTGATCTTGACTTGAAACGAACGAGTATAAAGTTTCAAGTCAAGTGTTTGATCAAGAAGCCGAAAACGACCTGACCTGACGGTACAAGTGCACGTTGCCCAAATATTAGTTCACATTGGAGCTTAGTTAAGGGCTGCTTTGAGTTTGGTTTAGTTTTTCTTGGACTCAACTTTAATTTAGACACAGGATGGGAAAACGGATGAACTAAATTCTAGTGTAAAATGAAATCCTCTTACGATCTTCCTGCTCCTACACTCAGACCTATTTATTCGAGGAGATTACGAATGAGTCCTTGTTCCAGCACAAATTAATTGAATATCTGATACTTCACAGCATAGTAATACATTCCTATAATTGCAACTATGCACAGGAAAGAAAGTCAAATTATCTAAGTAAGCTAAAGGAAAATATAATGGCTCATAATGCAAATAAATGCAAGGCGGGTGGCCACTCCCTCACACCCAAACTAGCTTCAATTCACTTGCAACCACAAAACAGTTGCATGAATATGACAGTGCTCTTTCCATCTATAAACTAAACAGGAATGAATAAATAGATGCAAATGCACATTTCCACTGGATTTACGAGGCTTTCAACGGCTTACTTCCTTCCATGAAGTAGCAAATGTAAAGCAAACCCACGCATGCACTTACTCATGCATACTTTAGACACTTGAACACATGAGGATGGATGGGTAGTTGAGTGGATTTTTAAGATTGGCTACAAGTTATTACAACTTATATTACATCCTATAATAGTAAAAGGAAGGCATAAATGTGTGCATAAACTTCCATTTCATAAGCTTTTTACTGAGGAAATATTTTACCGTAATCTTTTCCAGATTCAATAAAACAATCATGANATATTACATCCTATAATAGTAAAAGGAAGGCATAAATGTGTGCATAAACTTCCATTTCATAAGCTTTTTACTGAGGAAATATTTTACCGTAATCTTTTCCAGATTCAATAAAACAATCATGAATCAATCCTGTTAAAAAAGCATAAGGTTTTGTTTTTACATTTCCACACGTCCGCTCTACCAATCCAGCCCAGCTTAAACAATCCTTAGTTAAGACCCTTGTTGTTGTCTTTGTCTTGTCCTGTCCTCTACCTTCATCCCCACAATCAAGTCACTCACCTCGCTCAACTTCACCTAAAACCAAAACCACTCCAAGTCAAGTTAACAGGACCCCGATGTCAAGAATGAAAAAGGGGACGTTGGATTGGATGAGTGACGGATTGTTTGCCTCCACATAAACTCACATCACAATCTCAGTCTTGGCAAGATTTGCAAATGACATACATGGTCCAATGCTAGGGTTCAACCTCTTCCAAGTCAGGAGAAAGTAAAGGGTTCAAGTCAAGTGAAACTGCTGCGGTTGGCTTTACTTTGGCTTAACGTGACGCTTTGATCTCTTCCATGTCGAGTTGACGTCGACGTCAACGTCAAGTCAAGCGAGCAAATTCACAAACATACTTATCACATAAACTCTCTTTCGCCACCTTGTTACGTAGGTAGTGTCCTTACCTGAACAAAGTTCAGGAAAGGGGTACAATTTTTGAATAAAAATAAAGCCAACACGCAAACGCTGGAAATTAAATTACAAAACGTAAAAGAGTCTGACGATGTGTGTGTAAAATGTTGGATAAAAAAGAGGAACGGGAACATCTTGAAATGAGATGAAATGACGAGTTTAAATAGAACCACCAAAGTATTTATGCCTTAAAATGATTTTTCTTTCGTATTTAGCTAGAAGAGGTGATCTTGAGTTTTATAACTAACCCTCTTCCTTGTACATAAGTAAAGTGTTTTAACTCTTTGAAGTATTTTTATATGGTGGTACAACATAAAGAGTGTTCAATACATAGAGTATATTAAACACTATTCAGCCAACATCAACTCGTTTCTTAGTATCTGAACACACTATCCATCCATCCATGCACTCACTCAACTCCTCTCGATCCTTCTGGTCTAGTGCTAAGTACTAAAGCACAAAGAAAAGAGGATGACAAGGGAAAAATAAACAATTTCAAACTTTTTATTCCATTTTAGTCCATTCAATGTTCCTGTCCTCTTCTTTTCTCTCATCTCATCTCCTCTCTTTGTGCCGAGTTCTGTTTTGCTGAAGAGTTTTTAAGGATTGGAGCAGATTCGATCAAGTGCTTTATACACACAACAACAATACAAAACACAATGTAAATCTTGTGATGAGATGTGATGTGATGTAACGCAATGTAATCCAATGCAGAGCTACATTATGCTATGCACAAACAATACGATCTGAATTTATTTTGAATTTTACTGGATTTAAATTAAAGCCGACTTTGGCTTTAGATTTTGTTAGTGAATACAAAAATGAATGCATACATACAAGGCTAGAGGAAAGAAGGGGGTGAGTGATTGATCCAAATTTTTTTTGCATGAAGAAAAACGGTTCCCAGATTTGTCTACTTTATAAATATGAGAATTAAAACGGATGGGATTTATCATGCAGATCATACTAGTAGTGTAGACAGATAGTGTAGGAAGAGTTTATGTTTTAGAGGAGAGATATTTTTTTCGTCGTGTGTCTTAACTAAGTTTAGTTTAGATTACAGAAGGTTTATTGCAATATAAAATTAAACTTGGTTTTGAAACCGTTTTTATTAGCAAATAAGGAATGAATGACGTTGTGTAAACATTGCTCTGGCCTGGAACTTAGAACAGTTTGTCAATATTGATCTCTGAATGAATCCACTTTGCCCAGAAGCACTTATGTTGTAAATGGTTCGAAAGTAAGGTGAAGGAAAAGCTTTGCTTTAATCTTAACATTGCATCCACGTGAACCTGTTCACATAATGTTGACTTGAGTCGAGTTGAGTCCAATCCCATAGAATATCTGTATTATTACTTGCAACGTGTTTGTGATGTTGAATTCGGGAGGCATTGCATTAGTAGATTGAAAAGTTGAAGGAGCATTGGAATGATCCAACCATACAGAGTTTTACGGTAAAATGAAGGAAAAGTTGACGATATGAATTTGAGCGAGGCGATGAGTTTATTTATTTGTTTAAGATTTGGGATTGGATTGGAGAAAAGTTTGAGTTTAAAGGGCAGCATAATAAACAGGAGGAAAGTAAACTTGGAGATAAAAGCTGTTTTAAGTAAGCAAGTTTACAGCCAAAGTGAAAATGAGGGCAGATGCAGCAATACCACCAACAAGTCACTCACGCGTTGGAAAATCTAAAATCTAATCTTGTGAATGGTTTGATGGGTTCGAGTTAGGCTTCTTGAGACTCACTGCAGTAGTTCCTTAATTCTACTACTGCAGTCCAAGCAATACCAAGAGAAAAGGAGAAACAGTTTCTCTACACTCGGACTGGAACGAAGTAAAGGAGTTTTAAAAGTAAAGATATTCGTATATAATGATTTCGAGATTCCTATCCAAAATAGTATTTGTATTGATCCTTTGAAAGGACATTACTGTGTTGTCTCAATTACGATTCTGGAAGAACTTTCCTTATTCTTTCTAGTCTACAACAACATTTAACGTCATTGCCGTATTTATAACTGACCCGTCTTGAATCGGTCAGTAGAATTGTTCTGTTATAATCTAGCACATTTTATTGTACACCATCATTATACAATTGTATTGCTAATGGTAAATTCAGTTTAACGTTTATTAGTTGAGTGGGACCGGTCTTTCGACAGGTTCAGATCTCGTTATGGGATGTGTTAATGTTGGGTGACTTTTCTCTTTCAAGTATCAGAACTTCGACATTTCCTCAGGTTTCTTTGCGAATGTCCAAAAGAAGGAATTCAACAGAGAGACATTATCGGAATGAAAAAAGTATCAGATCAAAGTAGATTTTTTTTACTGGAAACAAACTTTTGAAATAGTTCCATATAACATATGGATACCCTACTACTGAGCAGGCAAAGTAAGTGGCAATGAATGACCGTGTGACTAAATTCGGTAGTGGAATCGCCTACTAAAACCCCCAAAAAACTGCTACTGCCATTGAAATCTTGAGAGGATGAGATGAGTGAGAAAAGAAAGTGCAAGTATTCCACTCAGACTGAGTTTAGTTTGCCGTTAAAACTATTAAAAGAACTGTTGACTTGACTCTCTTTTTTAACCTGAACCCTTTCCTAGCATGCAGTCATCTAACTACACTAATAACCATTTCATTAAAAACCTAGTGCTGATAAGATGATGGCAATGTCATTTAATTCAGTCCAAGTAAATAAGATAAAACAAGAAAACTATACAATTCAGATACACTAGAAAGTGGGAGAAAGTGCAGAATTTTGTACCTTTCTTTAAAATCGTTTACGCTTAAGTTCGTGTTGCATGATTGATTCACCTCACCACCATCGCACCCCGTCCATCATTCAGCCTTATAACTAAAGGGAAAGTGCCGACTCGTACCTTGAAGCTGTTTTCAAAGCTCATCATTCACCATGCCGTTGTATGGAATTGAAACAAGATAAATTCAGAGTGTGTAAATTCTCACTATGTTCAAACCACTGAAGTTTTTCACCATCAAATTCACTTTGACTGTGTTCCTTTGGGAGAAGAAGAAAGCGGAGCAGAGGTGGTTGTTTAGATGGGGAAAGCAGTTTTCAGGGTGTCGGTGTGTCGGTGCATTGAAAATTTTTCAAAACACCGAATCAAAGCTATAAACATATGTTTAAAAGTAATGGTAATGGATTGTAAAAACGTTCCGAGTTTAGTTTAAAAATTCCAGATGGAAGTCCTTTAGACAGTTTGGAAAGACGTCAAAGTAAAGGCTTACCTGAATGGACTAGAATATCGGGATCGAGGAAACCCTGCCAAGTGCAATCAAAAGTTGGCGAGAAATGCCATTAGAGCTTAAAGACCCTTCACTACGGCCACTTCACAACTTTGCTGCTTTTGCCACCTATATGTAGAAGTGCACCATACAATCCTATTTCCCTGGTGCATCCATTTATTTCCTCCCTTCCTCTTGAATTCTTTTTATAGCATTTTACTTAAAGTGTTTTAAAATGGGCTTTAGTTTATTGACAGAAAATCCACGCTCTTACCTAAATTGCTTATAGGCAACCTAACGCAATAATATTAAGCGGAACTGAGAACGAAGTTGGAGCACTATTACAACTCGAAACACGGCATGAACCGCCCGTCGTCAGGATCAAATTGATTTCTGCTCTATCAATTCTATGATTTTTCCCCTTGTCCTTGTTTCATTCCACAATTTCTCAGTCTGGTTTCTGTATCCCTCTGAAAAATTAAATGATGATTCCCTCACTCAAATTTGTTAATCGTTTCCTTAAACCGATTTTAATGAGGTGAAGACTGGAGTGGAGTTGAAGTTGAGGAGCTTTCCTCGTCTCGAGTGAAAGTCAATTAACGAGTTCAAGGCAAGCCATGGTCAAAATGGGGAAAAGATTACAATAAATGTAATTTAAGCTGATTAAGTTCTGTTTCACTTGTCTTGAAATTATTTGATCTATTTTTTCATGCAAGCGAGTGATGATTATGGAAAATGTGCAGACAAGTTATAGTTTAATTTGATTTGGTGTAACTCCTTGGTCTGATAATAATGCGGAGTGAGCTAATTATTATTTATGTGGAATTTGTCTATTACACAAGAAGTTGTTAGACGGGTACTTACTTTTGCAGATTGTAAAATATATATATATTAGAAATGTGATTCCAATGTTTTTTAGTGATGGCACATTTGTTGTGCTATAATTTTAAGCTGACGTGCTTGCTAGGCGAGTAGTAGCAATAATTGCCCCGGCCAAGGCAGGTACGTTTGGGAAGTCATTACGTGGTTAATACTATTATTATATTTTCCCAGAGAAATTGTGTACAAGTCCAAATTTGATGAAAATGACGAAGATCTATGATTTGATAACAATAACGAGCATAATCGGCTTAAAGTATTTGTTTGTATCTTCATGTTTTACGTATTACACTAATTAATAATAAAAGATGTTGCATGCTTGAGATTAATGAGTATAGTGTTCTTTCTATTTTAGAATCCTCAGAAATACTCTTTTTGACTTGATTTACAACACAGAACTTTTGACGTCGAATATATGTTTGTGGAAACTCAGAGCTTTTGTTTCTAGTAAAGATGGTTGAAATAACAGTTGCCAAATGCCTCCAAGTTATTGGCACAAAAAGAATCGAAGCAACTAATTATAAGACTCCTCATTAATAATTTGGAAAAATAGTATTTTTTTAATAAAGTATATTTTGTTCTTTGTAGTAATATGAATACTTTTAATGGTACCTCAATCATTACATTGAATTTGACTTTCTTCACATTAGATATGAACTAAAACGAAAGCTTGTCACTTTCTTTTTTCGTCTTTTCAATAAGTTTTATCAACATTTCTTGATTCCACTGATAAATTTCTGTCGGTACAGATATTGACATAGTGCA
>JAAXNX010002648.1:0-12782 GCA_036491905.1 Folsomia manolachei
CACGTCAAACTTGGGATCAAAGCTTTGTTAACGAAAATTCATCAAGACCACCAGCTACAAGTTATGGGATTAATCCTACTCCGAGTGACCCAAACAATCCTTTCCAATAAAGCTCCATGTCTGAATGCACGCCAATCGAATCAAATCTACAAAATCAAAATTTCTGTCTGCAAATAGGTTTAAAATTTATATTTTATTTATATTTATTAAAACACCCAGTCATTATCCGTAACTTTTTAATACGTATATTACTTAAATTAGGTCCATGATTAGGTCTTGAAATTTGTTTACTTTGTTAGCTCGTATAATTATGATCAAACAAGTCTGATTTGACCTCCCAATCAATACACACCAATTCTAAATACTTCTCATGTAACATTTTTTCGACTAACAGTTTATTCTGACGTGATTTATCTGGGACACGGCCCACTAATGACTTATTGTTTTTTGTTAATTAGTAATTAGATTCGGCAGTTATTTATTACTTTAATATTGTGATTTACGTTTTTTAAAGCCAGAAAATGTTTTAATGGGAATTGGGAATGCGAAGCCCAGCGAGAAGTTGTTGTAATACTGTCAGCGTAGACACGGTCAAAGTAGTAATACATAATATATAGACTACTGAAGGGATAATATTATGCAATTTGTAAAGGGGTTTCAATAATTTACATACATTTATTTTTTTGGGTTTAATTTAGAGTAATAAAAATTGCCGAAGGGATGGAATTTATTAGTGAAAAACAAAACAATGTTGTAATAGAATGCATGAATACGAATTTTACTTCAGCATACTATAGTTAGCTGAAAAGATAAAATGAAAATAGTGCGTACTTATCCAGTGATTGGTGGTATCTTATGTATGATAATTATTATATTATTGTGAAATGTAAATAAAATGAAATGAACCCAGAGCCAGAGTCGGTTGAATGTTCTCAAATTAGTTGCTCCCTTTATTCAAATGCAATTTCATGTGATGACTTAAGATTTAGATTGCAATCTTTTTTATATTTTATTAATACTTTCACTTGACTGACTGCTGTATGCACTTGGAATAAAGAACACTTTTTGACTGGTTGAGATTGTCTCTCGTTACGTTGTTTCATGCAAATCAGCAACACTTACATAACATAATGGCGAAAAGTCAATAAATGAAAATTGACGGAGTTTCATGTTGATCGTCAGTATAATATAATCTAATTCCTTGCGTTGTTCATTGGTAAAATTCAAACTTCATTGTCATTTGTTCATTCCAAGTGCTCATGTTTAATATAACAACATGGACCAACAATATTTTCCATGCAATTCGTACTTTCACTTTGTAAAATCAATTTACTTGGTGTATTTACTAACTCAGTACGAGGACACAAGTTCTGTATTACATGTCATTAGAGTCATTCAGGTGATTAAATAGTACAAGTAAAGCGATTGTCTAAATAACATACATTTTTATATCCTACTTTATAATCCACAACATAATAAATCCAATCATACAATTTGTATGATTCAAAATTGAAGAAGGAATGGGAACGGGAAGGGTTTCTTTGCAACTTTTCCAGATCCTGCTTGTTGCAACAAGAGCTGAACACTAATCATCCTTCTATTTTCATGATAAAGTGCATGTTTGCAGTACAAGGATACATTTCAATCCAATTACACGTACACTATCTAATTACATCATACTTAAATTTGAATTCTTTAATACTTGGATGTGGAAAAAGTTGTCGAAATTCGTAAGGAAAAATAGCGCTTAAACATCCAACATTCGCATTGGAATGATATTTATATTAAAATTGAGTTGAAATGATGTATGCCATTGCATTTTAACTTGTTTCTTTCGTAAACTCGATTGTATAAATACCTTAAATATTCCAGGAGCTGACTAATAAAATGTTGAAATAAGCAACGAGGTCACGGGGTTCGCTGAACTCGTTTGATAAATAGAGCGACGGAATTGTGTTGTAGTTGTGGAATGCAATCAAGTACTGCTCAGGTCCTTCAAGTCACACAGGAACCCATCAGGAACTAGAATATGAGTTGAACCTAGCGCACGCAAAATTGCAATTATGAGCAAATTATAGAATATAAACAATTCAAAAATATATAAAATTGATGAAAACGCGTACAGACTGATGACCGACACTTACCAACAATGATTTCCCAGTTTTTGTTCAAATTGGTTACCTCATAGGCCGTTCGCATCTCTGAGAAAGTTGCTCCTCCAACAATAAATATGATTAATCTTGGAACATTTTTAATATTTTGTTGGCCTTTCTCTCGATGCCATTGCCCATATCTCGCACTGTGAAATAGAATTATGAAAAATAAAAATATAACGAAAACTTTCGGGAGTCAAACCTTGTAGCAGGGCCACGGTAAGTTGATGACGCAGCTCGACCTGCCCAATTGAAATTGAGATTCGAAATTAATAGACAAATGTTATAATACAATTACAAAGTGGTGATGGGGGCAGAGGCTTGGGACCAAAACAAAAATTCAGAAGTTTCTACTGACACCAAAGGTCATTGAACTATGCGCCTGGACTTTTTCTTCTGGAGAGTAGCTCAGCGCGAGTGGAGTTCATTTCTAATTTTGTCTTTAATTTTGCTACTGTTTGCACAATGTTGTCCAAATTGGCGAAAAATCAACCCCCGACTAAAAAAGTTCGTCTGACCGTGCTTGCCCCACCCCCAGGATCTTTAATTAAGATTTATGTGGAAAATGAACAAGGGGAAAGATCAGAAGTCCAAGGTAAGGTTCAATATTAACCAACATGGTGCATTTACTAATAGGCAAATAATTGGTCCACAGAGTGTTCTCCACTGAACTCGCAGGATGAACAAAGTCTTCCGGTGGGTGCCACTCAGCTTCCCCTGGAAATCCATTGACGCCGTTGTACCTCTCCCTCAAGAAGAAAAGTGGTCTCCTCCCCAAAACTTCACCATTCCATATTTCATCTTCCACCATGTCAAAGGATACTTGGCGAAGACAACCGGCTGGAATGGAGAAGATAAGGAAATGAAAACCTCTAATGTCATGAAGACTCTTCTTCAATCAGGGAAATGTTTGAATATTACAAAAGCAGGGAGGAACTTTACAGAAAAGTCGAAAAAGAGAAGGGAGGAAAAAACGACTTCAAGGCCAACAACTACAGAAACAACAGAAGTTATTGCTGTCAAGTTTGGAAGTGGAAGGATAACATGGGCGCGTGGTGGAACGACGCAAGGGATTTGTGAAATTGGCAATTGTTGGAAAAATGTTAAACTTGAAGGGAAATGTGCCGAACACAGCGACTGCCACACTACCCATTTTCTAATCAAAGACGACAAGAATTCCACTCCTACATATTATCTACTGACAAGCAGTAAACATTCTCCCAAATTCGTCCAGACTTTGGATACATGTATTGAAGCGGCGAAGAACTCCAATAACCACAAATCTTTCTGCAACTATGAGAATAAGCGAAAGGACGAAGGCCACATCACTCAGTGGAAACTAGTCGGACCTCGTCCCTGGATTTTGAGATCTTTAGAATACTCAAAGATATTCAAACAGACCGTCAACATCATCCTCACAATCCTCACCACCATCAATAGCCATGAAGCGTCTCAAATACAAATCATAGGAGACCAGTTCCACATTGATTTAGTAGACTGGACCGTGGTGAAGACTGTTTTGGAAAGTTGTGGATTTCAACTGGGGCTGGGACAGCCATCAGAATCTGGGACTATGTCGGAATGTCCATTGTTGAAGAAAGCAGAGCTCAAGTGGATTGAAAAAGATCAGTGGATATACATGAAATTTGGAACTATCGGGCGTATATATGTTGGAACCGTTACACAAAGCAATAGTGCACCAATGCCACAATCCTTCGTCCACCTTCGCCACGGTCCTGATGCAAAGGGACTCCCTATCTTGCAATGTGCAGAAGGTAGCGGCCAATTCATAACGGAAGAGAATGCAAAGATGGAAGGAGTGGGGCAGATGGGAGTGATTCTTTGTGAAATGTTGGAAGGGACAATTGATGAGCACCCCATAAAAATTGATTTCGTCAAATATGAGGCGTTCTCGGATTGGAAGGAGCGGCACTTGTCTCAGATGAAGTCTTTGGTCGGATTTTGGAGTTCTAAGGAACTGGAGTTTTCCCCACCAAAAAAACTGGATGTTTCTGCCATAAATTGGGATCCTCTCAAGAAATACTTCAAAAATCCCGACGTCAAAGTGAGCCTTTTCCATTCGAACTAGCTTATTAAAATCAGGTTCAAATTCATAGTTATGTTTAAAATCTACTAGAACAGTTAGTTAAAAAAGTGTTACATTACTGTAAAAGTGTTACATTACTGTAAAAGTGTTACATTACAGATTTACATTACCTGCCCAATAAGGGAAATGTTTCTGGTCCAATTTGTCTTCAATCATATCTTCCATAATGTCCTTTGCTACAGGAGTCCATCTAGACATTTGGTAGGTCTGCTCGGTGATTCTCTCTTTTCGAGGAATGGTATAACCTTTTTTTCCTTTCCCCTAAAGCAGAATTGTAATTTGTAAAATAAAGAAACAATCGAAAATTAAAATTGGTTGAATGAGCATCTTACATCTACATTTACTCCCAAATGTGACAGGTTTGTAATTATACAGCGGAGATCTGCATCTAGATAAAAATAAAAAAAAGTCATAAGTATAATTAAATCATCAAGGAAAGCGACCAGGTCAGTAAAAATGACTTACCAATATTGGCATGCTGTATTAGCTTGTTCAAATTTTCATCCGAAATTCCATTTTTGGACAATATGTACAGTAAAATAATTCGTAGTTTCTCAAAACTGGAAACGGAAAAATAGAAAAACAAAATTAACAAACTTCACTCAACAAAATGCTGGCAAATGCTATTTGCTAAATAGTCAGTTGGTCGTGCTAAAAAACCAACCTTGAAATACCAGCAGAATTGTTGTCGAGAAGTATGGGAACGATGTTCCTCATGTGGTCTTTAATTTTTTCGCCTTCAGCATTTGTGCCCATGGCCAAATCCTGCAAAAAATTAGGATTTACGCCATGTGACATAATTATCACCACCACCACGAGAAGCTAACATTCACTTCATACCTGTTCAACTCGACAAAGCATGTCAACGCGATTCTGATAAGCTTTCATACAATCCTCCGCAAGATGAAGATGGGTAGAGTACTTGCTTAGTTCCTTGAAATTAAAACGTCAATTGCTTATTGCATTTAACAAGTCGAAAATTATTGTCCTTTTCAGAACTGTCGGAAGTCGTGTTTATTTCCATCAACAACTTAGACTTACTTTTTGGTACTGTGGCATCTTCTTGATCATTTGAGACAGATCTTTCATACTCGATTTATCACTAGGCATCCTCTTGCTGGAAAAGCAAATAACATTTCGAGAATAACTTCGTGAAGCACGCTTGTGCTTGCTTGATTAATTGTGAAAGGCACTTACCTATCGATGAATTTCTTTAGGTTTTTGGTAACATTTCTATTTAAAAAAAATAGAACTCTTGAACGGCTTCAATAAGGAAGCCCTATTAGTAAATCAGCTTACTGTGATACAACTGCAATGTGCTGGTGTCGTAGTTCAACCCACAATTCGTCATTTTCATCTAGCAAAACTTCTTTCTCAGGAGCACCCGCTGATGCTTCGTACCTAACAAATTTCCAAATTATATTAATCCCCGCCCATAAATGTATAAACCATTCAAGAGGGGATTTTGTTAAGGTCTTTACTTGTAAACATCATTTTCCACGTTCAACAAGTCGTACGCCATTGCTTGAAAGGTTAGTTCGTGAAGTAGTGGAGACACGCAATCAAATCCCCTGTCTAAAATAAGTAGTTGAGATCTTGCTTTTTCGGGACCCTCCCCCATCGTTGGATCATCAGCTTTATATGCGTCTAATTTCTGCTGGACTAGTTGGGCAAGTTCAACATTTCTATCAAAATCCGTCCTGTGAATGATAAATGAACGTCACTAGTAATAAATGGCTCAAACCAAAAGGAAAGATGACGAGGTTAAACAAAAACAACCAACTGAACAACTGATTTACCGATATCTGACTGCGGGATATTCCCCAAGCGTGGAACAGAGCGTGGCTATTTGCTCCGCTGAAAGAGACAATTCAATATTATTGGAGTAAATTGATTGTAACAAATATTTCCGTTCTTTTTAACTTACCCATTCTTTCCATACTTGCTTGCCGTGCCGCGGATAATGATGGATTGTAGTAAAGCTGGAACGCTTCCGGACAATCTAGAGAAAAAACCTAAAAGAGCACGATATCCGTGAAATTAAACTTTCGGATATGATGTCAGTGGTATTTTTGAAGTGTTTCTGTTCTGTACATACTTGGCTCTCATACGGTAAAAACGCGATGTTTATTTCCTGCAAATTGAATTCCCAATAAATAGATAACCTGATAGGCTTTATATATGATTGCTTAGTTCCAGAACCAACCTTTAAAGTCTTTATCCGTTTCCCACACGGTGACTTGCAAAGTTCATTGAAAAGTTCTTCTGGACACACTAGAAGAAATAAAATTCAACTATATAGCGTTCCACAGCCAACGAAACTATAATTACACCCATATTTATCTTACCTTCAGTAAAAAAGACATGAACATTTCTATACATTGCACGGTTCAAGTTATCAAAATCTGCCATGAGGGAGTTGACGGATTTTTGTGTGGGAGTCACCAAATAAATACAATCCAGCGTTGGTAGAGGCTCCCTCTTCTTATAGATATCCTCCACAATGGTTATCCCTTCTGCGGATATCTCGTGCATTTTACAGCACGAGGAAACCATTCGCATGGCTAGGTTATCCACGACCAGCACACGCCATTCCACTCCCCCTGGTTTCTTTGTCTTCGTTTGTCCAGCTGATCCGCGGATCACTTCGTTCATTATTTCTGAAAAAAACAAATCAGTCCATCACATCCTTGCTATCAATGAATGACCAATCAATTAGAAATATTATTTTCCAAATAATTTGTTTCGATCTTAACTCTTAGCTAATTTCAAAATCCACAACCAAAAAAATTATTTTCCATCAACTTACTCAGTCCGACCGTGGCTTTGAGCGCCATGTTGTCACCCCCCTTTTGATACCAGTACTTCAGGGGATATTGTCAGAATATTATGTGGAATTTAGTGTGTCCTAGAGAGTAGAGTGAATCTGTGAATGTAAATTCCGACGGCTGTGTGGTATAAACTGAGTGAAGTTGGTTGCACAGACTCGGTGTTTCACTGGTTGACTCCCAACAACAGAGCTCAACTTTCCCTGCTTGCTTTCTCCACTGTTTTTCTTCTCCAAACCCCGATGAATCCCTTTTCTGGTGGGTGGTGGTGGATAACACTCTTCTTACCGAGTGGGTGGGTGGGGTTATACCCTCCAACTTACACGTCACAGGTGGTGGGTAGCTGAGCGTATGGTTGAGACTGACAAACGTTTGAATTGCTCTGGAACTTTCTCCCCAACGGAATTTTCTCTTATGATTTTATTACTTGGTAATTGGGTAACCAATTTGGGTTAAGGATGGAATAATGGGGTGGGTAGAGTATGGTGGGTTAGTTATGACATAATTCGGATCTGAGTCTTGTATGATGAATGTGAAACTATTGCATGGATCTGCTATCATCAAAATTGTGGCGTACAAGGTTGATGGCTTTATCAGGTATGTTATCCCGTTATTATTAAAGGTGGCTGCTATCTTTTGGATGGTTAGTGTCATTATAGTATGGGGGCAAGAAGGTTGGGTCTGTGAGTCCACATGTTGTGGTTTTGTGGTCAACTATTGTCCTATTGCAGAATGACTCATGGCTTGTAGGCTTGCAAATAAAAATGTGCAACCTGACATAGTAAAATCATGAGATGAGGGTAATTATCTAAGAATCATGAATAACAGCAGATGATGTTAACTATAGAGTGATTCATCATAAGCCATAAGTGAAGGTTTTTTCCATTCTTCTTGTTAAACTTTTTTGGAAGTCCAATCGGATTATCGGATTGACTCTTCGGTTTTTAATCATGCTGCTTTTTTTATAGCTATTATATATTTGACACGCTTTTTATTCCATAGGTAATTAATTAAACAATTCAATTCAGGTAGTTAAGTTGTATAGCACATGAAAGTTCAATATTTGGATTTATTTCACATGTCGGAATTTGGAAGACAAGTACTTCTGTATCTGTACTTAAAAAACTAGGATATGAATTTATTAAAGTTAGATAAGATTCATGATTCAGATCTATATATTTGCTTAAATTCGGTCTGTTTCCGAGTTGCAGCTAAACTGCTAAAGAATTTGGCATAGAATTGGAAATGTTTTGGCAAATACTGCAGCACCCTGTTAGCCCTGCAATAGAAAGAGATTGTTTATCTCCAATATGACCAGAGTGTGTGTAATATGATGACCGTTTTTGTGTTAACCTGTTTGTTTCTCTAGAAGAAGATCTTCCGTAAATTGACACGGACATTGTTGTCTGGCACAGTGAAGCGTTTTCATGTCTTTTCCGATGGCCAGTTCCCTCAAGAAGCATTTTGCCCATCGCTGTATGTAACGAAGATATAACGCTTCGCTCTATAAATATAGTAGTAAAAATGAGTAATGATAAGAACTGAGAAAAAGATACAGGCATTTTGATTTATTTTCATAAAATATCCGAAGAGAGGAAATCTTGTATCATAAATAGTCTGTTCAAGTTAAAGTCTTTTCAGCGTCAGTCTATAGTAGTGGAGAAAGCTCTAATATATTAACAATAATGTGCAGCCACAGAGAAAATTTACAATTTTGAATGCATTTAATTTTTATCACCGGAAAATAGAAATCAACAATTTCACAACTTTGACAATTTCTTGAGCAAAAAGTTATTGCATATCTTGGTCGATTGTTCATAGCTCAAAATTTGGTTCGTTTCTCATTATTTTAATTTGACAAAAATTAGACTTTTGTAAAGCTGTTTATAAAGATGAAACAGTTTGTGTACCCTTTTTAAAGCATCTTAAAGCTTAAATTATTTAATGGGCTTAAAATTTTAGCTACTGTGCATGCATCAGGTTTAAAAATTCCCGTGTTTGTACAAAATTTCATAAAAAGATTAATTTACAATAAAACTTTCTACCAAGCTATACTACAACCCATGTTAAATTAAAATTACTAATTTACTGGCTGGGGAAAACAAGGAAACCACCAGGAGCAAGTATTTTCTGCTGCCTGCACCATTGGCTTGTGTTTCAAGTACTCTTCAACGTACTGACAGGGACAGAGGGCGGAAGTGATGTGTCGAGGTGCGGAAGGATTTTCACTCCCTTCACCCACCGTCCAGTCCAGTCGACGTCTGAGGTAGTCCTTGGCCCATCTTTGAACATATCGAAGGTAGAGACGCTCCCCTTTCTAAATAAATATGGACAGATAAATGCATAAGCGTTGACCGGATTAACTTGACCCATCCAGTTTCGTGGTGGAAGGGAAACAAGTAATTAAACAAAATGCTACCTAAAAGCACTTGTGTGAATTAACTTTCACCAAGTATAAATATTTGTATGCATACAACTGTAGATGTAAATAGGTAAATTTTGGTGAGACATTTAATTCTATGCATATAACAGTCACATATAAGCATGCATTTCAGTTTGGTATTTGAAATGAGAAATAGTTCCCTTACCTGCTTTTGAGGAATACGCGTTGTATTTTGTGCTCCTGCAATTTAAATTAAACTGAGTTCAGATCGGGCTTACATGTACTCAGTAATAGCATTCGAATCTATGCATGTACTCCGAACTCCGATATTCATGCAAGGCTTTTTCAGAGTTGCTTAAAAATAGTATTGTACCTGTAATTACGATTTCCACGTCTTGTGCGTCCAAATGGGATTGCATTCTTTGTCGGTCTGCTGATCCTTCCAGAACTTGTTCTAACCGTTTCTATAAAACAGTAAAGAAAGAAAGTTATTGGCAAGTAAATACATTTAGCAAAATGATTAGTCCACTTACGACACACTCGTTTGGATCGAAATAGATGAAACAGAGATGAACTTTGTGACATGAAATCCTTCCCCTGTCATCCAAACCGATGATTAATTTGTGTTTCAGAAACATTTTGTTGACGCGTGCCATACATCTTTCCAATCCTTGATTTATCTAAACAGTTACATCAATGACGCCAAGTTTACAATTAAATTAGATACTGGTCTTCGTTTTTCGTCCTAAAAACACCACAATTATTACCTTGATTTTCAGATACATGCAAAAGAAAACTGTAACAAACAAAACAAGTTGGGTTAATGGGTTGACGTGTTAGTGGTTATAGGTGCGTGCTTATATATCTTCAGTAACTGGCTTCGGTAATAATTTGGAGTTTTCTTTCAATGAATGGTTTCCTCAGTCGAATAATTAGTAATTACCTGCAGCCGCATTGATTATCAACCATGAAATTCCCAGAGCGAATAAATGGATCCCCACCACACCAGAGAAGAGGATGATCAACAAGATGAAAAATGCAGCACTGTAAAATTTATTAATATTACATAATGCAAAATATTTTACGTGTTTCAATTTTCACTTGTAGTGCCTTATTTTACCTTAACCATGAAGCCAGTAGCCGTTTGTAGCAAATTGTGTACGCATTAAATCTCACATCCGAGGTCAAAAGCTCCATTGCATGAACATACTCTTCTACAGTTAACGTCAATCCTGGAGCCTGGAAAATATGTATCACAGTTTCATATCCATGAATGATTGATATCCATCCAGAAAACTCACAAAGATTTTGTGAACCTTTGAATTCTTTAAAGTGACTAACCATGAGTTCTTCCGGGACTAATTCAGGACGGAAAGACGCTGGCGTTATCCATGGCCATTTGGTGTTAGTTGGGAGGATTGAGACGATCACATCTCCGTTTGCTGGAATGAATTTGCATAGATTTTCAGAAGTGACTCCAATAAGATTTTATTAATTGACTGAATCAATTTGACTCCCAAACCAAAAATACTCAGATAGAAAACTTGAATACTGAATGATTTATAAAAGTAAAAAAAAACTGGACATACTGAACCCAGAATTGTTTCTTCTGCTCCCATTAGCAGTACTGGACGTGAGTCCACCTGAACCACTTGGGGTGCTTTGGTTGTCCAAGGAGTTGTGCAATTCAATTGTTTGAAGGTTCCCAGGATGTTGATTATGAATTACATTATTTGAGGTTGTTGAAGGAGATTTGCTTGTGGGAGAAAGTGGAGATTGAATCTCAACGGAGGGTTCAATCACGGCTGGTGTCACATTTATGCTTGTGTGCTGTGGGCTGTTGTGGTCTTGTCCATTTACGGTTTCCGAATTTTCGGTTTCTTCATTTTCATTAAATTGTACCCAGCGTCCTCCTTTATCTGGGGAGCTCACACGCTTGTTTTTTTCGGCACCTCCAGATCCGTCCATTTTTAATGTTTCATAAATTTTGTTTAATCGCTGAGCTTCAAGGTAAGAGTACTTCCGGAAAACTGCAGACTCTGTACTAAGCCGTATGGACCACACTATATTACACGTAGTTCTCAGAACTTCAGATTTTTTAAATGTCGCTAATTAGCCAACCACCACTACTACTACAAATCTTGAGTTACTAGCTGTCACCACACCTTAGTTGTCAGCATTTCTCTCCAAAAACGGTTTGTCTTTGGTCTGGACCCATTTACACTTGTGACACCTACTGTTCAGCTCTATGATTGTTTGACAAAGCTTATGAATACTTAACATTTACTCTGTGAACACAAATCTCATTAAAAGTAGAGCACCAAACCAAGGAACTGGAATTTGATCTGATTCAGTTTAACCATTAAAATAACGCTCCTGTTGTTCCACCATAGCCCTGTTCCTACCGTATATCTGTGTATCCGGTGTATTGCTATTTCTGCACAACATGACTTCTATGCAGTCCAGTATTTTATTGTTGTTTAAACATAGTTAAATAATTTTATTCCAAACGCTGCCAACTCCAACGAACAAACACTTTGCTTTATGCAGGTAATGGTAAACTGTCGTCGTTTAAAGTTTTATGTCCATAATGCTGACTATAAAACTAAACTCCACAACGCTACTTTACCCGACCTGTTCACCACATTCACAATCAAAATTCTATTCTAATGGTCGCAACTATCGTATACGTATAAAAATGAGATGTACTGTATTGTATAACATTACTACCACTATTACATGCATTTGTATTCCCAATCCTGTCCTCATCGAGTTTTTTAAGAGAACGGTGTTGTTACTGCAGGTATTTCTATTCTACATGGCGTGGTGATGTGCTCCTAAGGTAAGGTAACATGACTGGATTATGGAATGGTATTACATTCTAAGGTGAGGTGGATAACTAAGGTGTTTGTTGGGTTGAGTCACCATAATCTAATGCCTAGGAGTCGGTGGTTTTTAGTTTTCAATGAAGGAAGGGATTAGTTGAATAAGGAAAGGGTTGGTTGGTTAACAGGTGAGATGGAGTTGGGGGACCGTTCCATTTGTTTAATGGTAATGACAGCAACTTCAAACCGTTGTTGACTCAAATGCTCAAATGTTGTATCGTGGCAGGTGGATTTTACACCTTTGCCACCACAATTGGGATGGCTCATTCTTAACCACTGTCAAACTCATTGATTCATACTTATTTGGTACAAGTCTCAATTTCCGTTGCTGCAGTTCACGTTACGCATTTGATATGTAATCAAAGCTCATTGGCGAGTGGCGAAAAAGAAGAGTTTTCAGGGTATGCAAAAAATATTGCAATGTAC